>CM073764.1:74611661-74624840 GCA_037127475.1 Arma custos
CAACCTTTTGCTTCATTACTCTTGTTAGGACAAAAATTAGGGAAATAATTCAAAAAACAAATAGTTGATTTTTTATTTCTGAGAAAGTTTATTTTTAAAAAGTAAAAAACATGTAATCTGAACTTAACAATAGTATCTTCATAGTTTTGGTAATAAAATAATAATATTTTTGTTTACAAAAAATTAGGAAAAAATTTAAAACAAAAAAATGATTCTTTCTCAGGAAGTAAATAATAAAAAAAAATATAAACTGTAGTGCAAACATTTTTTTTGCAAAATCGAAGAAAGAAACTGTTGATAACTTCAGTTTACGTAGTCTTACTTTCTCAAAAAAAATGCGCAATCATTTTTTGTTTTAATGATTTCCTTCAAAAAGGAATAATTATTTATGTTTAATAACAAAAAGCATTGTTTTTCGAAAATTGTTTTAATTTCATTAGTTAACTACTTCGTGCTAATAATAGTTTTGAAAAAAAAAAGTTAAAATGATATATCTCGTTGAGTTCTGAGGCCTTAAACTTCATCCATTCCACAGTAGGTACGTTAAATTTTCAAGGGTGACAATTGAAATGGAAACGGTTACAATTGAAATAAAAATGGTGACCCTTGGGTTGTAAAGGGTTACCTTTGCTTTGGAACGGGTTTCAACTCATTTGGAAAGGGTTACATTTGAATTGGAAAGGGTTGATTGTGACTTGGAATGGGTAGCATTTGATTTGTAAAAGGTTACAGTTGACTTGGAAATGATATATATATGAAGAATATTAATGGATGATTACTGTAAAATGCTGGAAGCTAAGCTGTATAAATCAGAGGTAGAATATTTCACTTGCATAATTTTAATAATAAATTACCTCATTTTTTTTTATGAAAATGGTAGCATTTGATTTGTAAAATGTTACAGTAGACTTGGAAATGCCAGATATATATGAAGAACATTAATAGATGATTACTGTAATATGCTGGAAGCTAAGCTGTATAAATCAGAGGTAGAATATTTTACTTTCATAATTTTAATAATAAATTACCTCATTTTTTCCCTACTGAAACTGAATTTTAAATTATTTTTCCAACTAACTGAACTTTTAACATAATATTTATTAAATGAGATAATAAAAATGTGACTTTCAATGGATGGGGAATACAAAATAACACTGTATTGTGGCGGTTAGCCGTCTTATTTTTTTTAATGTATTAAAATCCCTTGTTTATGCAGTTCTTCTGAAGGAACGTAAAATGAGGATCCAGATGCTTTGCAATGTCAGGTACTCGTTCAAGATCAATATGTTAATTATACCTGGATAGGCAAAATTTATTATTCCCATTGTAGCATAGTCCGATTCTCCTTAACAGCATAAACGCCACTTTAAACGAATAATCAACAACAGTATTTACTTTTTAAAATTCCTATTTATATATATTTTTAATTAACTTGTTTAGTCCTTCCAGTAGTCAACAATACATATTTTTTACCTTACGTAAATTGAAAATCAGTTGAATCTGTAACTTTCATTTTTCTCTTTTATCTCATGAACCATAGAACACTATTCAGTACCAAACCATCCTTATCGATGGTAGCACACAACAGTATTTATTCTCTTTGGAATCGTTCCCTCTACTGATCATAACATGTTATGATGACACACGACTACCATACAATTGATAAACAACATTCATCTTCTAATAACAAACTGTGATTCATAGCTACGAGAGCGCCGCTACCGAGAACTCTATCACCAATCACCGTCTCTTGCAGAAATAAATTTATCAATGTTATGCGAAGTTTATGGAAATCGCGCGACTGAGCAAGCGGTTACAGATTGGCTGATTGAGAAGAGTCCATAACATGATGTAATTTATTATAAAAATAAAAATAAAATCATATCAAGGTTCTTGTTCTTATTAAACATGCTACACACGAAACAAAAATAACCCTCTATAGATATATAACCCTCCCATTTACCTATCCTCACTTGTGTCAACGCGGGTAAACACACATAAAATGTCTCGCAGTGAAATAAACGCGAATATCGAAACACGTCAATACCGAAGACATTGGGGTGTAATTAATAAATTATTTTTATCGAAATTTGACTCAATTAGTCAGATCAGTATACCCACTGTTACCGGCAAAGAATCCAAGCTCAGAACGATGACCGAAATAAACCAACAAAACAGAGCATCCGGTTTACGCCACGAAAATACTCTGAAGAGAAACCCTTTCTTCTTCTATTTTTTACTAATTGATTTTTTTGTAGGGTAACAAATTATAGCTTCTATGGTTAGTATACAGTTTTTCTTGATAATGTGCCACCAATTTACGATAGTAAAAATATAAAACTGTGTTAAATGAAATCAGTACAAAAATTCATATTAATTTCGCTAATGAGCATTAAATAAACAAGCTAAGGAAACTGATAAGAAATATTTTTCCACCAACGTGCGATATTACACAACATGCTTACATTCCATTTTTTCTTTTTGTAAATTACCAGGATATCATCAATTAAAATATGATCCATATTTCTTGGCATTTTAGAAAAATAATATTGTTGTCTCCCAATAACTATGTTAACGTTACGATTTGATTCGTTGAAGATAAAATAAAATAATTAAACTAGCCAATCCTATCTTTTTACCAATGTTCGAAAGTACATTATTTTCTGACAATAACTGCTGTTTTTCTCTTGAAAATGATGACAAGGATTGCAGTAATGACACCTCTGGCTGGGACGAGGCTAAGTGAAGATCTCATCCAGTAACTGGATCGTGAAGTACTCAACGTGTTATTGCTCACTAGAAAAAAATTAGTAATCATCCCATTTTACAGCCATAACACTTCAACTTAGGAGCTTATAGATCAGTCAATATTAGTTATTTTGATTATATTTTTTATTTAATTTCAATGGAAAGGGTTTTCAAGAGTGGTCAAGATCTTGAGTATTATTGATATTATTTTTAAACAATAATATTCGGAGATAAAAAACAAAACAAAAACACATTCATAACTAACTCTATGGAGAACATAATAATAATTTAATTAATTTAAGAAAATCGAGATATCGTTCAATGTAGAAATGAAAGTCTCAATTTAGAAGCTAAATCTAAAATTTTGAACTATGGGGCTCCACAAAACCATCGAATTCCTCTCGTATCCAATCCTTGCAATCCAAAATCCTTCGCAAAATCCTAAACGCTCCTTATTTTGTCACAAATAAAACCATCCATAATGACCTTAACGTTCCATATGTTACCGATTTAGCCCATTCCAGATACCTATCATTCCACAATAAACTTCAATCCCATCCAAACCCATTAGTTTCCATCTTTGCATCCAATTCCATCCTGGACAATCCTCCTAGGCGTCTGAAGAGAAGATGGCCTCGGGACCTTCTATTATAGAACTTTATTAGAGTGCTGCCAGTAGGTAGTATCTCTACATGTCATATCATGTATTATTTACTCTTATAGCAATTGTACTAGATGTATGTATTACAGTTGTATAACTCAATAAAATAATCAAATCAAAATCTAAAATTTCATGGTGCTCGCTTTAAACATACCACATTTTTATCAGAAACTTTTTTCACTCTTTTCATCCCTTTAAGGAATGAATTTTCAAAAATCCTTTTTAGTGCGCTTTGACCTTATAAAATGTACCTACTGTCCAAATTTCAAGTTAGTAGCTTGTGCTGTTTAGCTCTGTGACGGTCTGTCAGTCAGGACAAGCTCTTTTATATATATATATATATATATATATATATATATATATATATATATATATATATATATATATATATACATATATATATATATATATATATATATATATATATATATATATATATATAGATTTACAAAATTCCTTCGTATAATATCATTAATACCAATCTCGAAGGAACGAAATACTTTCTATTTCTGTTTTTATTTCGGAGCTATATTTAATTTAGCCCACTTATTCTCTCGGTATAATCAATCCTTTAGCCAGGCCGACAGCTCATTTTTCTTCTGTGCTTCCCTCTCGAAAAAAAGTAATAATATAATACAGAGAGGCTTGGGTTCTTTTCATCGTCAGTTGGCACAAGTTTAAGTTTTGGCCTCCCTTATTCTTCTGAATACCATTAAAACTCAAGTTTCGCTTCCCCGAAATGTGTAAAAGATCTTAGATCATAGTATCTCTCTGTACATATTGAACTGGTTGAAAATTAATTACACCTCCAATATTAATTACCTCCAAACAATCTTAAATACTTAGGTAAGCTGACCAATTTCAGCTTCTGACACCATCCGTGGTTAATATTCGGGGTGATGTTTTCCCTATTAACTGAGATCAGAAGCGATTAATTTTTTTATGCTAGATAAGGCTCGTGTTGGATTATTTATGAGATGTAATCGAGTGCTTGGTTATTTATTTATGTATTATGATTTATTGAAATAGCGATACAATGTTATTCCACATCAAATTATTTTCTATCACTATTTGAAGTATTCTTGGAATTTGATTGGAATGAATTAGTCTCTGAATAAGGAAACCTCTGGTATCAACTTACTTGTATTACTGACGATTTCCTTATAACATTTAATAGGTTTCAATACTAATTATTGAGTTTGGGGAAAGGTATGGGATTTAGGAATCTTCTATAAATGTATTTTAGGAATCTGAGTAGCTCAGTGGTAGAGTGCTGTTTTGCCGTGCTAAATCTGACTGTGGTAGTTAATATATTTAATGTTTTAACAGCTGGGAATGGATCTTGTGGGATCCGGAGACACCTCTTGGGTCCTCCAATGTTCTTTGAAGTAGGTAGTCACAATCGAGGGATTACCTGGTGGCTGAGGGCGATCTAAGACATATCACCTCTCTGCACACAGTTTTTCTAGAAACGGTACAATCTCTACCACGTACGGAACCCAACATCGCTTCATGGGTTGAAAGAGTTACAGGCTGTTTTTCGGTATACTTTACAGTAGGAATGGTTCTGTTACTAGTCATTTTTGGTTGTTTCATGTATCCGCTATGTGTGTTAAATTTTAAGTATAAGATCGATGCTAATATACAATAAACTAAAAACAAATACAGGGAGTGACTTATTGAAATCTGTAAATTCAATCATTCAAAGATTTAACTAAAACATGACAGAATTGTTGTTGGAATAATTAATTAATAATTCCATGTCAATTAATTTAACGGCAGAATAGCAACGAAGTAACCTGCTTATTCCATTAATCAGGACTTGTCCTGGTCAAAGGAAGAGTTGAACAAACCGAGGGGATGTCGCCATGGCTTGCGGTGAGCTGAGAGCAAACTTCGTAACTGAGTGATTCAGCTGCGGCCAATTGTCTTAATTCTACTCCATATTTAATTTCAAAACAAATTAAATTTCGTTGAAATATTAATTTTTTTAAACAATTTGAGGAATTATTTTATAATTAAAATCTGCCTTTAATAATTAAAACATGAGGAAGTCGTTGAAATAAATCAAACCAACTATAAATATATTTTAATTTTCAGTTTATCTACCTATTATTCTAGATTTTTGCAAGATATCTAAGGTCATTCGAAAAGAATGGATTATTTTGAATTCCGCTTCATAACTGGACAATAGATTATATTTTTTCACTCATCATTTGGGCATTTCCTCCTTTCTCCATTGGATCAGAACAGCAGAAATATAGTATGTAGGATAGTTAAATAGTAGTTGTTAGTAGTTAAAATGTCGGCAGGTTTACTTTTTTCAGTGTTTTTTTAATAAGATTTTTTATTATAGAATAATAAATAATACTTTCAACTCCTCCAAATTTAATGATTTGTGTTCCTTTTTTCTTGAACAATGCTCACCTTAGTTACGGATCTGTCTGAAAATGTAACATATAACTAAAATGTAAATGTATCTGTATAATATATGTATGCAATTTTCAACTAAGATAGGGAAGGGGCAGGATTACCGTGTAGATTGCGTCCTGATGATTAAAATAGGAATATTACGTTCTTGCATACTTGAATGCCTAGAGTGAATTCTGCGCTGACTGAATATAGAGTAGAGACCGCAGTTAGATTATAAAGCGTTAACAATAAATCTTCGTCTATTTCTAGTCGGAAGATATTCCTTATCTTATTTCAATTGGTTCAATTAGTCTTCCAATTATTAACATGGAAATCTATTGTACTCATACAACTGGTAAATACAGGAAAAATTCTATAATTGGTGATGTGTCTGTTTCTTACATTTGATAAGAGCAAGTAACAGGTAAACGATGAAAAAGTCGCCTTTTTTAATGAATTCTAAAATATCCTTCTCAAATCAATTGTCTTTCTACTTTTATTAACTAAATAAGTCCTACCAATGTCTTACTTTCGATTATGTAATATTTACAATAATGACATTTGATTTCATATTTGTATTGATATTGATATATTTAATTTTCAAATTACTTACTAATTGTGCTATCAAATACTAGTTTTGGTTTTACGCCCTTTTCTGCTTCTATTCACAAATCAAAAAAAAAAAAAAATTGTGTTCGTATTCTTCATTTTGTTTTATTTTCTTAAGAAAAAGGGCCTTAGAATATCTTAAGAAAACTGTATAAGACTCTCATAAAACAATTAGAGAACTTCACTTCGTTAGATATTGTCACAAGTTGAGTTCCCGTTTTAGATATTTGAATCTGGTCAGAAATGCTGACAACTGAACGATCTTACTGTCTTCGACAACTAAAACTAAGAGGTTCGGAATTAAAGAAGTTACGCTTAGAAGACTTATTACATTTTCATATTCTCCTGGCCTATTCCTCCAAACGAAGTGTATTTGGATCTTGGATATCTTGATGTAAAGAATTTCACACAATAATGATTTGTTTTCTGTTTGTAATATCTGACTTAAAAAGTTTATATGTGGGGTAAAAAATTGGTACGCCGTCGGTAAAAGTGTTGGAAAATTAGGTAAATATTTATAATAAAATATATTTTATTTAAAGGTCGATATATTATTTACTTCCCGTTTCTAAAAATATAAATCCCAGTAATGTCGACCCAATTGATGTGTAATTTACTGTTTAGATCCTAAAGGTTCTACAAAAATAATTTCTAACATTTTAAGTCATAAAAAGTAATAAAAACAGAGAAAAAAACTTATAAACACGTAAACTTGGTTGCTGTATGCAGTACTTATGTTGGTTTAATGGATTCTAATAGTTTCGATAGAAATCATACAACCTAATGTTTGGCAATGAATGTTCCACCAGATTTCATGGTTGAGGGAAAGTAATTGATGAATTGATTAAGTATAATTATTTATCGAATACCGAGGCTTCCTGAAGTTGGTTACTCTGGATGTTTTTTTTGAATATTCATGATTTTATGAATATTTATCAGTCCTTAATTAATTAAGCTAATGAAGTAATTAATTGTTCGATATTTTTCAATCATTTTTCCGCTTAACAAATATAAGTTTAAGCTTGATTCTTCGGATTTGAGCTTACGTATAAGTTAATCAAATCCTACTTTCGAGAGTTAAAAAGTTATCTAATAAAAAAATTGGAGCCAGTGTATTATTTTCTTAAGAAAAACTTATTTAGATACAGTTAGACACTAGGATTATCTGTCTTCATCCTATACGTGCGTGGTGTAGCTTAATATAATATCACTGATTATTTATTCGTCCGTTATTATTAGGCCGAGAGGCCGCGATGGTTGGATAGTGTTGAAGAAGATACAAGGACCCTGCTCTAGTACGGAATCGGAGAGCAGCTGCACTTGACCGGTTAAGCTGACGGAAGCTGCTTGAGGAGGCCAGGACCCAGTAATGGTTTGTTGCGCCGATTGAAGAAGAAGAAGATTATTTATTAGTAGTAGTATTTAGTATCAGAAGTGTAGTAGAAGTTTATCTGTAGGCCCCTGTTTCGAGACAGGTTGTTACAGATATATTATTTTCCTTATATCAGCAGTGGATATACTTTATAGTTCCAAAGACTCTCCTATGACTCACCCCCCCCCCATGAAGTGTACATCTTTGATTCCAATCAGGAGTTCTTTGATTCTCCCGAAAACCTTGCAGTTTATCGCAATCTCTTCTTGATCACTTCGAAGTAAATTTTGCAGTACTGAACCCAGTATATTTTATGGATTTTAGTTTCATAGTTCACCAGTTTGGATTCCGAGCATCCCACTCCACCATTCAGCGATGCCATCGTGTGGTGGATGTAGTCTCCTCTGCATTAGAACGTAAATCATATTGTTCGGGAGTCTTTCTTGACGTGGAACAGGATTTTGACCGAGTCTGGTATCCGGGCTTGCTCTACAAACTCCGTAAATTCCTACCCTCTACATACGTTCTCATCCTCTAATCCTATCTCACAAATAGAACTTTCCAAGTAAACCATAACATTGTCTATTTGCCCCTCTTTTCCCAATCAGCTGGTGTTCCTCAAGTTAGTATTCTTGGTCCAATCCTGTATACAGTTTATACAGCTGACATCCCAACTCATCCTAATACTATCCTTACCACGTATGCTGAGGATACATGTGTATTATCAGTCAACACCAATCCAGTTATTGCATCCCAAACCCTCCAATCCCATATCACTGATCTTGAAGAATGGTGTAAAAACTGGAGAATTAAAATAAATTCTCAAAAATCGCATCAAATCACTTTTACCTTACGTCGTAAACCAATGACTTCCTGCCCTTCAGTATCCTTTAATAATATCCCTCTGGTGCCTGTAGAACTGATCCGATGCTTAGGGTTGCACCTTGACAAACGATTAACCTGGAATCCTCATACAAGACTGAAAAGACAAGAAACAGCACGCCGTTTCTGGCTACTTCAACACTTACTAGACAAACGCTCTAAGCTCCCAATTAACTACAAAAGACTCATCTACATGACCATCATACGACCTATTTGGACTTACGGAGTAGAGGTTTGGGGCTCCACTAAGCCATCGAATTCCTCTCGCATCCAATCCTTACAATCCAAAATCCTTCGTAAAATCCTCAATGCTCCTTATTTTGTTAAGAATAAAGTTATCCATAACGACCTTAATGTACCTTTTGTTGCTGATTTGGCCCGAACCCGGTATCTATCCTTTCATAACAAACTTCATTACCACTCAAACCCTCTAGTTTCAAAGTTAGCTTCCTCTTCAATTCCCGATAATCCTCCGAGGCCTCTGAAAAGAAGATGGCCACGTGACATTCTTAGTTGAACTTTGATTTGAGTACTACCAGAGGGTAGTTTCTCTACTTGTCATTCTCATGTCACTTCTCATACATCACGTACCCTATTTACTTGTTGTATTATTGTAATACAGTTCTAGATATTAATAAATAAATTTTAAAAAAAAGTTTCATAGTACTTTTTATTTATATATTTTTAATATTTAAATCGGCATCGGAAAATTGGGCCAAGATAAACAATTAAAGTTAACACAACTATCACCTTTTATTCCTAGCATATAAGCATAAGAGTCATCATAGAGTATTGCCGGTAGGCTATCCTTGAGTGATAACAAGGATTTTAAATACGAGAAAGTCTCTCACCCAGCTGCTTTTTAGCCTTCTACAGTCCGTAAATTTTCTCACAGAAGTGTTTATTTAGTGCTAGCCACGATCTGATATGCAATATTTCTAGTGTACTATGGTATCATGCTAAATGCTGTGGTGCGATCTGTGGTAAGACTGTGTAACATTGATTTTACTAATATTTAATCAACTGACCACTCAATTTAATATTAACGTTACGTAAAAGTAAGGCGTTTTATTAGCTGAATTAAGAGTTATAAAAAGTTGTCGTAAAGTATTTATAATCCGAAAAATTTACAATAAAAAGTATTAATTAAGTGCGATAATTTTAAGTTAAAACCTTCAATCGCCATTCTCCATCATGCTTATGTTTTATATCGAACATGAAAGTGCCAAATCGTTGGTCCAAAGAACAAAGTAGTGCACTTGCTAATTTTGTTTTTATTGAGTAACGTTGAATTTTAACGTGTGTTTTATCATTCCCTTTGAAATGGCCATAATGCCTAGTTAAATGTGTCTAGCGACAAATTAACGTTATGAAATACGACTAATCCAATTAAAACATAATCTACTTTGCTTTAAAAAACATAAATCAAAACTGAAGTTTTCAGTTCCACTAGATTTCAGATACGTGCATATTTTAAATTAAAAAACTGAATTTTTAAAAATATTTATGGTGAGTGTTTCGGATACCTTATGTTATTAATTAATTCTTAGTACTAATTGAATACATTTTATTTTATTGATTAACAGAGGCTTTATCTAATTTAGCTATTTTCTTTGGGTACCAGGAAAAAGCTTTCCTCTAATGTATTGACTGGTCACCGTGTAAGTAGTTCAACTTTAAATCCAATTCGATATTAAAGAATCAAATATTGGTATTTTACTTTTTCCAGAATCACTTCGAAAATTATTTTTTTCTTTTTTTCGCTTTGAAGGAATAATATAGAAATTTTCAAATGAATTGAACAGAAATCTTATTCAATCAACGTCTTGTAAAATTGGAGCCATTGAAACCTTAAGAAGTTATATTATTAATTTTATTCATTAATAATTAATACTTGAATATTGCTATTTCGTACCACACCTGATATACTCAGTGAATAATTAATTTATTAGGAACAAGACCAATTTATAAATTTATCCTTTTAATTATATTTTGTTTCTATACTTGGGGAAATAATATGTACATATGATATTACCTATGCATTTACATGTTCATAAATTCGTTTATGACATTATTCGGTTTTATCTATCGAATCTAACTAGAATGTGAAAACAAAATTACAAACAATAACGTTACATTCACATAATGATCCAAGATATTACTAATTGATTAGTTAATCACTATATAATTGTTTATTTAAAACTGACTGTTTTGGCAAAATGTAGGATAAATAGCTTGCTACTTTTTTTTTTGCTACTATAGAAGTGAGTAACAAAGAATATTCTTAAACCGAGAATTATATGAATATAAATCATTTTTTGACAATTTTGACAATCATAAATTCATCTTAAGTCGATTGTGAAAATGCACATTTAAAGTTTGGATGAAGGTTTAGGGTTTTATAGAATTTTATGTATTTTAATTCATCGCAATAATCAATTAAACAATTGCATTTCAATAATAAAAAATAGGAGATACTGTAATTATAATTTAATTGCAATTTAGATATATTTTTATTCCATTGTTTCCATTATATTTTTATTACTTAGTTGTTACTTTCTCATATATTTACTCGTGTTATATGTGTTTAACCTATTTTCATTCTATTTTATTTATCCGTATTATCGTAAGTTTAATTAGTACTATTATCTATGGTGATTATGTTGTAATTAACAACTATTAATTATAATCATCCGTTTTATCTTAGCTTATTTAATTAAGGAACATCAGTTTATTTATTTATACTCACGTCTGTTTTGAAAGATTAGTTTCACAGTTTAATTATTAAATATTATTGAACTTATCTTTGTGTTTAATTTATAGGAGGTGTTTGCAAACATGTTTTTATTTATAGTTTTCATATTTGTCCTATTTGAAGTTAGGTTTTTTTTACAACAAAAAAAACGAAATGGTGGCTACCGTTTACTATATAGAATAGACAGAATCAAGACCTACCTTGAGAGATGACGCATATACTTTGATGACACTTGTTGATGATAACGTAAGAAGACGATAGGGAGAAGACTACACCCTCAATGTCTGCTCGCCACGGAATCACAACCGCGTCTGAGCCAATTCATCCGCTCTGGGCAGGCGCTCTTTCTCGCTGGTCCGCTCCTTTTCTAAGTCTCTTCAGTGTGTACTGAAGAGACGGATACCTAAAATATTAAGATAATATTATTATATAGTTTATATATAGGTATATATAGGCATATACAGGTTATATATGTAGTTTATTATCATACAATTGTAAAGATTACTTCTACAGATCGTATGATACAGATCGTTCTAAAAAAAAATGGAAAAGTAATATCTTAACCATATTCCTTCCGGTAATCAACATGCCTAAGACATTTTTGATATATTTTATTCCCAAAACATCATTACAGCCTTGCTAATTAATTAATATATTTTTAAGACCTCTTTTTCTAATTCTTGCTGCTCTCATTTGTTGTATGGAAGCTTCTTAGAACCGTAAAACTTTCTTTAAAAAAATAACATCCAACAGCTTCGTACCGAATACTTATCAAGTAATAAAATTTTCCTCGCTATTGTAAATAATATTGTACGTTCGGGTCACCATAATGATATAATTATTTAATTAGTTAATTAACTTACCTTAAGATTTTTTTTAGTTATAGTTCTTGAAGAGGCCATTTTAGTGTTTTAATATTAACAGTTGTCTTTATTGGTCAAAAGCATAAAGTATATTCATATAAATGTTACATCGGCAGTGGGTTGTTTTCTTTTTGCTCTTTTTCATTTCAAAATAATTTCGTAATAACTTTTGGCTGTCCCGGAAAAGAAGTTGAATGTTAAAATAAATTCATAACTTACATACTTTATTGTTAGATATAACGAAATTCCTACCCCATTTTGAATGAAAACTTAACTATCTAATAAAAAAAATATTGAACCCTGCTTAGGATTAAACCTGTCGGATGAAACGTTTTAAGTTTTTTAATTTTATCACGATGTTATATAAAATGCTATATTTAAGTGATGTAGATTTGTCATCATTATACCACAATTTTCTCATTGTTCTGAATGAAATCGTTACATTTGTCTGATACTAATATTTGTGATATATGTCATAAGTTATTAATGTATGATACACTTCAAATGTATTAACAATATTATGTTATTATTATCAATATGAAAATAATGAAATATGTCAATATAAAAAATGAGGAGTTTAGCGTACAATACAATATACTCTATCAGAAACTTGAACAATTAATTAAGTGTATATTACTTTTAAGAGGATCAACGATTGTAAGTTTTATTATCACTTCAAGGTTCTTCAAGGCACTATGTAAACTCATTTTATTTTGCAGCAAATAACTGTAGTCCAATGATTTGTTATTAAAATGTTATCTTTTGAAAGGAAGGTTTTAGATTTGTTTTCGTTTAATTAAAATGATTCTGTAAAATCATTTAGGTATTATTTCTTGAATGTGCGGATAAATCTATTCTTATTTCAGCTGCAACCTTC
>CM073764.1:74624940-74919940 GCA_037127475.1 Arma custos
CGGTTAGGTTAGGTCTAAGATAGCATATAATGAGAATAGTCAATAGTTAATTCGAGAATAGTGAATAAGTTATAATGTTGGTCAATAGTTAATAAGTCTTCTTGGTTAGTTATACAAGAAAGTCTCTTGTATATCCATCTGATATTTTCAATATCACAATAAATCTATACCTTTCTTACAAGTCGTCCACCGTTTGTTAACTGTTGGAGAATATAGGGCCTAACATTTTTCTTAATAACATCTTTTCTTTAATCTGAAACATTTCAATTAGGGCCTTATTGTTGACGGATAGTGTTCTGCTGTATTGAGGGCTTAATTACCCAGTCCTAATTTCTTATTTCTGAATTCCAAGAAAGATAATTTTTATTGTACATGTTTTAAGCGAGCTGGAAGGCTACTTCGACCTTCAAATGTATTTATCGATTCTATGTGTTATCACACCTAATAAAGTTATGTTTTATTTCAAGCAATCGGGTACTCCTTATACTTAATGAAAATATTAGATATATTTATTACATGTTTACGTTAAATTATAAATGAGAACGGTTCGATTCCCGCTGTACTTTCTCAAGTTTCTTCGTTTGCCTATCAGTGATTTCCAATTATAGTCCGCCTCCTTTTTTTTTTTCTTTTTTTTTTCTCTCCCTACTAAATTGAATGAAGGCATTGAATTTAAACATCTTCATTTACTTTTGGATCGGAATGGGAGGCCCTCAAAAAATAAATGGGACAGTGAATAGGAGGAATCAATGGACATTCAATTGAGCGAGCGGACATTGAAAACCCGGCATACAACTCCTACTCTCTTTTTCATGACAAAAGGGAGTTAAAACGAGTCGCAGCTCAAAACTTTTGTCTCTCGATAATCCGATCCCCGACAGCGACAGCGAATTTTCACAACAGTTCCTAAAAAACCATATCGCGTCAACAGAGGCTTCGGTAGCCCGCAGCTCATCTCGCTAATTGTGAACCCTCGGGCCGAAGCGTAAACAGGAGCGATTTATCTACCTAGGTAATATACCCTCCTCTCTTGATATTTTTTTCTAATCATCCATTAGATATTCAACTGGCCATCACAAAGTATTAATGATTATTAGTTATTAATGATTTTCTTATAATTTAAAAAAATTCACAAAATGATTATTAAAAATTGATAGTCGTGTGTATTTTGGTATACACACTCACAATTGAGGCGTTTGGTTTCAAAACTGGTTACATCCATT
The DNA here is from genome assembly GCA_037127475.1 of Arma custos. Lineage (NCBI taxonomy): Eukaryota > Metazoa > Arthropoda > Insecta > Hemiptera > Pentatomidae > Arma > Arma custos. The sequence continues at coordinate 74,626,164 of CM073764.1, forward strand.
TTCAGGACTGATCAATAAAGATTCTATTTAAAAAAAATAATTAATTTAACAAATTGTAATTTTATTTGTTTTGCCAATAATTCTCTTCAAACAATAATTACTGACAAACAATAATTAGAGTTCATATTTATAAGCACTATTTTTAATTTTTCACATTTATTAATCCAATCAACTATTTAAAGTTTAAACCCAATTAAAGTTTTTTATATTACATCCCATACTTATATTTTCAATTTTTTTACATTTCTAACTGTCATTCTACCAGATACCTATTCATTTCTTTCTACATATTCTTGTATAATTATTTTTCATATTTTACTTATGTAACCTCTAGAAGTCCATTATCACACATTTTATATCTTTAATTTCAGGTACCAATATATGATGTACTCTAGTAAAATAATATGTTTTGATAATATATGAACATATATGAAATAATAAAAACATAAGTTGGATCAGTGTGGAATATTTTTAAAATATGAATACGATATGCCAATTATAATTAGATTATGAATGGTTCTGACAAACAATATTTTGAAAATACTTTTGTAACATATTATAAAACATTGTAATGTACTAATAATTAGCTCAGCAGAGTGTTAATTAAACTTGCGAGGACAGATAAATATTATTTTAACCGTTATTCCTCCACCGATAGATTCATTCATTCATTTCCATCGGTTAGCGGTTTCCATTGTGCCCTACATGGGCCGGATTTGATTCGGATTTTTTTGCGCAGCAGTTGGAAGAGTTTCTTTCGAGTAATAAGTTGGCACCCCTGGCAGATGAAAGAGACGGCATGAAGCGAGAAGGATACTTTTTGCAGGGACCTGGGGGAGCTCGTACAATGCTGATACGTGCCTCGGTTTGGCCGCCCATATTTCCCATCCTTTACACTTCTCTTCTTCCGTGTCCTTATTCTCATACAAGGTATTCACGAAAAAAAAAAATTAAAGAGTATTTAGGATGAAGGATGTTGAACGTTTTAATTGTGACTTATGAGATGTGAATAAAAAAATATATATGTGGAAGGAAGTGGTCTGTGTATCTAATCTGTGGTCTAATCTATGCACTCATACATGTTAACCTTTATATTTACCTTGTTGTGCATTTTTATCATTTTTATTTTAAATTGTCTGTATTCACCATACTTTTGTTTATTTATATTTGCTATGTTTAAAATATTTTTGTACCACTTTTTAATTCTCAATTGCCTGTATTTTGCATACAGCCCTGAAGAAGGCCTACAAAGTAGGTCGAAACGTTGGCTACTTAATAATTTTTTTTCCAATTGTAAGAGAAATTCATTGACCTCTACCCGGACCATTTTTTTCCACATATATTGGACAACTATTATCATTCAAAAAAATATATATGTATATACATAATTTTATTTTAGTATTACCTTACTTTGGTGTACTCTGGATCAATCATTAATGCTTAATCCGCGACTTTCTCTCCGTTGAGTATTTTTTCTTTTTCTCTGATCCCCTATTGCTTTCTTCATCGGAGATTTTGATAATCCGCTTCGTTCTCCCCTCAATCCTCATCCTTTTGTCTTTGGGCATTTATTTTTATTTATACTCATATTTATTTATATATCATTATTATTATGTTTACATTCTTATGGTTACATTCGGGAACACCATCTTACCGCACTCCGAGGGACGGCAAAACCAAGTCATTTTTTACTGCATTTAGGTGACCTGCCGTGCTGCGAACCCCCGATCTTGATTGCTGTGAAGTTATTACTTGTTCACTAGTTCTATTACCAGCTGCTGAAAGTTCTCGGGAAACCTCAAATAAGTTGTTCTCTGTGACCCCAAAGTGCTCCATATTTTGAAATGTCATTATCAATATAAGTTTTACTCCAAATTTTATTTGACAAGTTTTGAATTATATTTTGACCACTAAATTAAATCTGGCATTTTCTTACAAAGCCAGTATTTTATAGAAGTCAAATGTGTATACAATGTATCAGTCAAATGTGTATATAATGTTTAAGTAAAATTTGCAGTATATGAATATCCTAAACGTATACTTCAGCTGAGTTGCTATGCTATAGGTTCAAATTCGGTTATGATTTTTATTTATAATAGATAAATTATTTAATTTGTTAACAGCTCTCCTGGGTCTCGCCATACCTCTATAAACTGGGTATATTAATTGGGAAGAAACACCTGGTGGTTGAGCGAGATTTCGGACATACCACCTGACATCACACCGCTTCCTATGCGTCCCTACCATGAGTACATAAAGATCAAGACCAACCATGGGTAGTACTGGCTCAGGAACATTATCGTTATTTTCGATTACAGGTTTACGAAAATATTTTATGCATTATCTATTAATACACTTATAATCATTTGGCATAAACAACTGAATTCATATATTTTTCGTTATTGTTTCAGGGGGACTTAAATTGCTGATGATCCTGACTGAATGTGAGTAACACCTAAGCTTTATGGTGGCTTAATTTCACATCTTTTTAATGTTTTTTTGATGTACGATTACAATACAAGTCCATACTATATGATTATCAATTTTATATTTTACGTGGTTAATAGTAATAATTAATAATAATTCAATTTAAAATTATGGTTTAAAATTTAAATATTTCCTCTAATGTTATATTGAGACAAAATAATAATTGGGCATGGAGTTATTAGTACTTTTTTATTCAGTTTTTTTTTAGTTTACGTCCCTTGTAGGATATGTTGCCTTTCTCTCGAGTCTCTAACACTAACATTCAATGAATTGGAATTTTAGCCTCAAGGAAGAACAATTTGATTAGAGCCGTATTGAAACACTTTTCTCTGGCATTTCCCCACTCTGGGAATTATCTCGTTTAGTTTTCCTTTTTTTTTTTTTAAATTAACAATTTTTAATTAGAGGTTGTAAGATATTTTCTTCCATTGCTCTACCAATCTATATTGTGTATGCATGTAATGTAATGTAATGTAAGGAAGTATAAAGCCGTAAACAATTATAATTACATGTGTTTTCTTTGTTATGAGATTCACTAGTTTGTTTGTTTGTTTGTTCATTTAACGTCACTTTATGCTACTGTGGCTATTCGGTTTGATATGCTAACCACTAGACCACAGGTCGCCCCCGATTTACTAGATATCACATCTCTTGAGAAGATTTGCTGTAGGGAAGTTAAACGATTAAGACCAAGGTTCGAACTGTTTTCGGGGTTGATTCCGCTTTTTTGTATTCTGTTTTTTTCCTCCAGGCAATGTACCCGATTAGAAGACTTATTTCTCTGATGAACTGTTATGAAATGACTCCCTGTCCATTAATATGGAGTGCACTTGAGGGATTTATGTTTTTTCAAGGAGCTCTCGCCTGGCGGTTTATCTGAGGAATTCAATTATGGCAAATAATTCGTTTACAAAGAATCGACATGGCAGGGAAATGAGTGGATCCGGTGATTTGCGACTAACAAAGGAGAGCCTAATGGAATCAGCTCCAAATCCTTGGAATAGGAAATCAATCGCCAATGTTTGTTTAGCTAAGTCCTCGCTCCCTCTTTATCTCTCCCTATCCCTCCTCCTCCCTCTTTATCTCTCCGCATCCCTCTTCCTCCCTCTTGCCATTTTCTTTTCGCCTGTCTACCGCTGCCCTTATCAGTCGGAGCTCTGACCTCTTCTATATTCGTCTGATCGGGATTATTCCGGCTCATTACTCTACGAAGGCACGATCCATGGTGCCACTCTGTTTTCTGTTTTAAAAAGTTTTTAATTAAACGTTGTGATCAGACAAGACATGCTATATCGCAATCTCGACATTTTCATGTCTTCTTGACCATTACCGCTTCTTTTTCTTCTTTGAATCCCTCTCCAGAAGAGACTGATATAAACAGGCAAGGGTAGAAACGTTCCTCACCTTATACTAAAGCTTTTTCGGGATAGAAATTCTTCATTTCAATGAAAGGTCGCTATGAACTGAATCTTTCTAAAAAAAAAATCTTTTCCTCTGAGAAATGAAGAGTCTTTGGTTTCAGCACGAGGTGGAGACTGTACTGTTTCTAGGACAACGGTTGAACTGAACAACGGTACATACTGAAAGGTTGGGATTACACTCAACCCCCAGGTTTTTCCCCTATTAAGGGTACCCACTTTACAGAGCCTGGGTGGATCCCAGAAGGGTCTCTATATCCCAAAGTATCCATCCTCAGTTGTTAACAGATATTATCTGCAACAGCCGGGTTTGTACTCTCTACCATCTAATAAACCCAAGGTTTTTTTCAAATTATTTTCATAATGATGATATCAACTTAAGAATCGAATTATTTCCTAGTTGCTATTAATCTTTTTTTTTATTACTGCTAACAATAAGAGAAAGATTAATTATTTCAAATATTCGAAATTAACGATATTTTAGAGGAAGAAACGTTTATTCCGTATTTAAGGTCGGTTTAAACACTTCAATGAGAATATGACCCAGGTCATATTCATCATCAATCATATTAAGGACCCTCCTGGGAATCACTCAGCTATGAGCTGGTTACATTTAATTGGGGCGAAAAACCTGACAATTGTGCTTGATCTAGGACGAATCACCTCCCTTCATAACCGAACTACTGAACTAAAGAGACCCTTCATGGGTTGTAGAGGGGGGGTGTACTTTTTTTTTAATATACCGATAATAATTAGTAGACGTAATTTAAATATGAACTTTCTAACATTAACAACGTTATGCAGGTGCGAGTCCAAACTGGATAAGTTCTGATAGGAAGTATGAATTTTTTTTTATATCTCGAAGCCTCCTTCAGACACCCCCGTCCTTCAAAGCCGCATTATCTCTCCACGACAATCGAATCGCCAGTAATTTGTCACTCCTTGTTGGCAACGGTATACAAGAAACCGAGGCTTGATAAACGGACGGAAAACTATTGTAAATCGGAGAGAATCGTAGGAGGGAAAGAGAATAAAGGACTCAAGTGCAATATAAAACAGAAGAAAAGATGCGGGACTGTATATCGAAAGGAGGCTAGTGAAAGAAGGGACTATCTATTGTGCCTTCACTTGTATGAGCTCAACAAAGGGGGCTCGTCCAGTGTATTGTACAAATTCTAAAGGATCTTTTGTTCATTATGAATTCCATCTTAATAATACAATGGATCATAATCTAAGGAATTAATATTGTTTGTTTTAGTCCAAATTATTTCTGAAGACGACCTCCCCCCACTACTCCCTTGTTTAAGCGGAATCATGGGCCTTTTTAAAAGGTCGGTTTTATAATTCCATCCTATAATAGGGTCCGTATTGTTTTCTAGTTTTTTTTAATAATCCTTTTATCTTTTTTTTTACAGTCGACTATTTAAAATTCAATTACTAGTGTAGGTTTGTTTTAACTGTATTGACAGTATTGTTTGTATTGTTCCTTCACGGATGATCCAATTACATAAAGAACCAGATCGGATGATCAACATTAAAAATAGAACAGATTTAATTTGTTAAGCGTTTTTCCGATTATCTGGCTTTATTATCAGATTTAATAAATACAGCTAATCATGTGTACATAACGAATAAATAAAGATTCGTTTAGCAAATATTTGACTGTTTTCGGAAAAGACGATCGCAGACCAAAGAAGTATGTAAAGACTTTAAAAAATTGGAAATTACAATGCCTCACATGCTGGAAGGAAGAGAATTTGGAAGCAAAGTGAAAAATATGTATGGATTTCAGCATAACGAAAGGCCAGAGAAGACTGGACGAAGCTGGATAGGGGATCAAAAGAAATGTGCTTGTGAACGCATAAAGGAATATCGAGGACAGAGAAAAGTTCAGAAGAAGAAAGCAAAATAAAAGTTTTAACGTAATCCGAAGTGCCATTAATGAAGACAAGCAGAGAAACTGGCCATTGTTACTACTCAAATAACTTCAACTTAAAAGGTCTCGAGATCATCTTTGAATCTGTATAAATGTTTTATCTCACAACATTTTATTTAATCTCAGCAATGAAAGGTCTTTTTCGTTTAATCCTCGCATCTATATATCTGTGGCACCTGTGCATAGTGGACTAAGTCGAATTTTGTGAATTTCAAGCAATCTACTTAGAATCATAATTTTTTCTCTTTCCTTGTGTCTAACACGCTAAGTGTTCCGTCCATTGCAATGAAGAATATTCCTTTGTGAATCGAGGGCTGATATCCAATCTTGAACTTAAAATAAGTTCAGAAAAATTACGATTCTAAGTAGATAGCTTGACATTCACTAAATTCGACTTAGCCCACTATGCACAGGTGCCACAGACATATATTAAAAATAAAACACATGTTATGAAAAAAATAACTTCATTTAATAACAGTTATTCTAAAGACCATAATGTAGATAAGTGATTTATAATAACCTCAAAAATATGTTTGTTTTTATTCCTCTGTCACGATATAAATTCACACCAATTCTAGTCCAGGATCTTTTAGTTTCTGCCTCTACATTATTTCTTCTTTTAGCTGCAGCCTATAGTGACTCTATGTACTACATGTGCGCTACAGTTGACGGATCCACAAAATGTTCTGAGTGGTTGACTGTTTAATGTTTGTACCCATATCCGACTATTTTTTAGAAGGCCTTCTATAAGTCAGACATGATAATAATTTGAGGGTGTATAAATTCTTTAATGAAAACAGTGTGTTTTCATCACTGTTAGGCGCTGCCAAAAATGAAGCATTTTTTTCCCCCGGCATATCTCACCAAAAACCCACTGTTGTGGATATACTCTTGTATAATTTAATTTTTTTATATTGTGATTGACCGAAAAAGACCCATTGGTTTTAAATCTTCATTAAATACGACTTAGACATTCATTTATGCTTGGATTAAAAAATATACAACTCCCTTATTTTGTAAAGAAGAATTAAGTATCATTTTGGTCTTTAGAATAACTTTTATTAATTGTGGTTATTTTTTTCATAACGTGTTTCATTTCTTAACATAAATTAGAAATGCTGGCATTAAACGAAAAAGATCCGAAAGGGCATAACTGAAATATGTTTTTGTAGTAATGAGTAATTAGGTACATGTTAAGTTATACTCTGAAGTCAAGTTATAGTCTGAAGTAGGACTTCTCCGAAATGTCCAGGATTGCTGCAGGTTTATCTTCTAGTATGATTGGTTTGTAAGCAATGGTAAGAATTGAGCCACTAAAATTTCAGGTGTTAAAAATGTGCTTTTTTCATGAGAGTTTATAATTTTAATATTTTGATAGATTTCCTATGAAACTAAATAGATTAGCGTTGGTGAACGCTGGTAATGAATTCGGATAAGACGAAGTATATTGTTAGTATGAGAAGAAAATGGTTGACTGGATGATAAAATGGAGAACGGAGATAGTTGGTATATTGTTAGTAGCTGAATAGTAGCTGTTTTTTGATGATGTAATGGGGAATAAGTTTGAACATGTCGAGAAGATGCAGAGAAGAAGAAGAACCTATTACTTAGGTTAGACAGCTAAAAAAAAAAAGATATCCAAGAAGAAATAGGAAGATAAAGGCTGGAATTATATTGCTATGTTTCGGTGTTTTTACCATTGAAAAATGGTAAAAATAATTTAATTAAAAAAAACCGGTTCACTCATTCACATATTATTAATAATCTGCCAGCTTCTAGTGAAACATATTTTTGAGAAATGTATTTATTACCTTTCAGCAATAAATAAAGTAGTACTAATCTCAAATTTATCGAAGGCACTTGGTGACAACGAAGCAATTATCTCTTTAGCATTTAAGATTTTTAAAGCTTTTAAGATTGAATCATTCATTCAAGTGAGTAAAAATCCTTTTTCCAGCCAAAATTTTTTTTCTTTATTTAAAAATACGTTTCGACTTATTCAGTCATTTTCAATTTTTTTTTCTTATAAGTCTATTTTTATTTAATTTAAATATTTTTACTCATAAATTTGTACATCATTAACCTAAATAAAAAGAATAATCCAATAATTATATAAAAACATGTCCTAAAATACTGAAAACAAGTATAGATACTTTTTAATAGATTGTCAATTAATTAAAATTTTCTTTTAATACTTGAAGTTTGTAATGTAATCCATGGTCGTTATTAACATTTATGAATTGAACTTTGGACTGTTATGATAATTTATATTTCAATTTTATTTTAATTTGTTTTCTCCATAAGCATCATGAAAAATTTTTGACTGGAAAAAAGTTTTTTACTCACTTGAATGAATGATCCAAAAATATGTACTCCAGTAACATCAACAAGAGCTTTTAAGATTTGATCTAAATTATCTCCAGCTTGAGTTTGTGTGAATGAGCTTCTGTTTTGAAAATTATTTACAATATACAACAACATTTTATATAGCAAACTTTATACGTTGATGACCTGATAGTTTTTAATGCCTTTGAACACAAACTCAAAATTTGTCAACATTTTATTTTGATTTTTTATTCGTAATAAATGTTTTCAAAGGTCTCTTTAACTGTTAAGTTATTCTTTAAAAGCACACAGTTCTTTATAGAAGAAATTAAAAAATTGGTGTGCCCCAACACCACCGTAGTAATGGCTATTTTACATCAAATGTACCATAACTAACGGAATATTTTAAAATGCAATAAATTGCAGAACAAGGCAACACAAAGCAACAAAAGAAGAATAAAGAAAAAGAAAAAAGAAACGTATTGCTGCATTTTCTTCTTTTTCCATTTGGAGTGTTATCGATATATAGTATATTTTAAGTATGTTATCTTTTTCAATGCTGAAAATATGTAGTTAATTTTATAAATTCATAAAATTAAAAGAAATAAAAACATTATTTATAGTTATATTTGATTTCAATTGAATATTTTAAATAATCGTTATTATATTTAAATTTTGAAACTATACTATGCTATGTTATCTTGATTATGAACCCTACAATTATTTTACAGCTATATGTACTAATAATATATTTCAAATACAATTCCTTCTAAAGAATAGAGGCGATTTGTTGTTTGTCCTTTCGTGACTAACTAGCAATTATGCCTGTCCGGTTTTTGGTTTGTTTCAGTGACACCACATCCTGCAATAATACTTAAAATTATTTCTTTTTTCCCTCATCCTGACAAGTCAATTGTCTTATTTTGGAAAGTAATTTTGTTATTTTCTTATAATTGAAGCAGATATTTTTTTTTCAGTTCATTCAGTTCGTTCGAGTTCCAACGTACTTTTTGAAATCATGCATACAAACATATGTTATTTGAATTATGATTACCTCTACTTTTCTTTTTATTGCCGTCTTCGATTAATTTTAAATCTTACTTTTAAAAGATGGATTAGAATTAATACCAACACCCTGTAATATAGCGGTCACATTGTTACAATATTTAAATAATATATTGTACATTATTATGTATTAATATATATATGTATTATATATTATGTATACTAAAGTAGGCGGTGTTATGTTTATCCTTCGATAATTTCCGTAGAATATCCCGAATGACTAGGTCGTATATAATAGTATTATTAGTAGTAAAAATAAGAAAATAATAGTTTATGTTAGTTTCGCCTCTCTTTACGAGTACGTATGTATGTAACAGAATATTTGAACTCGATTTTAAATTGTAATTTGATATTTCAAGGTTATTTCATTTAATATCATATTTCAAGAATATATAGTTATAATTTATTTTTTATGATATTACAATTAGTTGGTCTACCTGTTAACATAAATATATTTTTTTTTTATTAAACTGTTAGATTTACGTAACATCAGTTATCAATTTTGAGGTACAGATGTGTTTTATAACTAAAAAAGGAGCTAGTCAAATTTTCCACAATGACATTTATTTGAAAAATATTGGCAGTTTCTGTAATTTTTACCAAAAATAATTTTTAAAACAGTGATGATATGTACATTTTTTTGGTTTAGGGAGAGGAGCTGTTTTGTTTTTTAAAGCATGATTTCGAAAACTATTTAAACCTAAGAGCTCATTTAGAGCTTATATTTTAGAAAATCCACTTTAAAGAAAGTATTCTCAATATTTTTATTTTGAAGAGAAAAGATTTGTCTCGGATTTGTGATTCGAATCCGGTTCGTCCATATTTCTAGCGCGGTGCTCTAACTATCTGAGGCACCAATGCTCGTAACAAAGCCAGACAAATCCATTCTCTTCACCGATCCTATATCCCCGTGTTCTCACAATTTTTGAGATGTATACACGGGGAAGAATGTTCATCGAACATTTCTTCAATTAGGAACTCGTTGACTTACGTCAATTTTATATATTTATAATTTATATTTGTATTTGTATTTTGTATTTATTGTTCTTTTGATGGTGATTATTTTTGTTTTGAGGAGAAAAGATTTGTCTTGGCCGAGATTCGAACCCGGTTCGTCCATATTTCTAGCGCGGTGCTCTAACCATCTGAGATAGGTTACGAGCGTTGGTAGCTCAGATGGTTAGAGCACCGCGCTAGAGATGCGGACGACCCGGTTTCGAATCCTGACCAAGACAAATCTTTTCTATTCAAAATAAAAATATTTATAAACAATCACCATCAAAAGAACAATAAATAAAAAATAAATTATAAATATGTTCAATATTGATTGTCTTGTTGGCAGAATTGGGCAGTAGTTAACTACATTTGTAATTAACTATACAGATAACTACTTATGAAAATAACTTTAAGTAGTTGCAACTACAACTACTTTCATTAGTTGGTAGTGGCAGCGCGCAACTACTATTTGTCAACTATCAGTTATGTAGTTGCAGTTTTGAACTACAATTACAGTAGTCGGAAAAAGTAGTTATGACGGCGACTACCAACATAAGTCGTAGTTGTAATTACGGAGCTACAACTACAACTTCAACGAATAATTCACACTACACGTTTTTGCAAACTTGTAGCTTTTGTTTGTAAATACTTACATAATATCATTTAAATAATCAATTTAATATATTTTAGTTTTATCTTAACCTTTATTTCGCTAAAAAAGCCAAAAAATATTATTTGGAAAAATAAATAGAAGTTCAATGAAAAATTGTTTTATTCAGTTATTATTATTATTTATTTCAGAGTACGATATGGCTCGTGGCTAGAAAGCAAGGGAGACAATAATTGAATTAATTGGGTTTTTTATTTTGTTTTTTGTTTCTCAGATTGTATTTATTTATTTTGCAATCAGTTAGTTTATTTCAGCCTTACCCCTTTATAAAATAAAATACCCCTTTATGCTGATTCCAACTTTTCATCATCAATAACTGCAGTTGTAATTCTATAACTACAGTTACAACTATTAGTTAGTAGTTGGCAATGCAACTATTTTTTTTTAACTACAGTAGCTGTAGTTGTGAACTGCAACTACTTCTACTGTAATTGGCCAATAGTAGTTGTGGTAAGCCAACTACTAACTATAAGAGTAGTTATAGTTCCAACTACTTTCGAACTAATGAAGTTGTAGTTTTGTACTTTGTAGTTAACTGCTTTTTGTCCAACTCTGCTAGTTGGTGATAGTCCGAACACTGATTAAATAATAAGCGAAAATCTTCACCATTATATTCAATAAAATGAATTATCTATTTTCAAGCACATTCAATAATGTACTAACAGTATAGTCAGGGTTGAACTGTTCTTTAAGTTTGAAGACAGTAATGAGAACAACGGAAACTTTTAATAGGTGCACTTTTTACTTAACGTTATTAGAAACTTAATAAAAAAAGAAAATATTTAAATCCATACATTCAATTGGCCTTCTATGTACAAATCTAAAGCATTCGAGTATTAGTTTAATTTTAGCCATTGAAAGTAGAGGTGCTATCTATGTCCGATTTTTATCAATTCCTGATTGGTAACATAGTTCCCACGTTGCCTGAGTTTAGTAATAATAATGTTTTTATTTATTCTGGGAGTCTCTTTAGAATAATAATACGGGTTTCTATACAGGGTACTGTCATTTCTTACTGAAATTTGGTTAGTTGTTTGCTGCTATTTTAGATCTACAAGCCTTTGTTTCGTGACTTCCGACATTATTAAAGTAGTAATTTATAATAGTATTAGTAGTAGTTAAAACATAAAATAAAAATAGTAATTTATATTACACCTTTAGGTATATAACGGAATCTTTGAATTCGATATTCGGCCGCTTAAAACATCTAATTAAATTGAAACTTTGCACTGTTCTCAAGAACCGATGATGATGCTTATGGTTATATATAATGGTTATAACGATAATAACCGATGATGATTATACAATAGTTTAATAATTTTTTTTGTCTCATTATCCTGGCCACGATCTTCAGGGTTAGCGATTTTTCATATACGAAGATACTGTAATATCTTGTGTCAAATACCAAGGCATGTATTTATAAACTTTGCAACGAAAATGGTTAAAAAAATTGTAAGGAACGCTTCTGTAGCTTGCCGAACTAATGAAAAACTAAAGGTCACGCTTTTATAGCCAGAAGAACTAAAAATTATTTTTAAAACACGAACTAAAAATTATTTACTGAAAACAAAACTAAAAAGTAGAAAGTAATTTTCAGTAACTTAGAAATAAGAATAAAGTGATTAACATAATTTTTTTTTATTGTGAAAAGATGTAGGGAGTATTTGCATTAACATCTTGCTAAGATGTTTTCTTAATGACTCTATTTTGCTAATACTACTTAAGTAAATATTTACAATTAAAATCGAGCACCCTTTTTTTTTTACGATAAAATGAATTTTTCGGTTTATACTATGCTTATTTTAATATCCTAAAAAATTGTAGGATATACTTTGATCAGAAAATATCGATATCGTTTATGGTTGATAAATAATAAAATATACATTAAAAATTCACTTTAAACAATATACATACACAGTTTTGATTTTAAATACATCAAATGTTTCGTTTTAATTTAATGAATGTAAATCACTTTTGAAAGGAAATGGAATCTTTTGGTAAGCCCTAATAGCATTAAAAGATTTTTAGTCTTATTGTAGGAAATCAGTAATAATAATAAATCTTAAAGAAGTAGTAATAATGTAATAAACTGTACCACCTCAACTCATGAAGAGTTGTGGATTCAGTGCGTGGTAGAGACTGCACTGTAATGCCATGGCCAACGGTTATGATTCGTCCTCGATCAGCCTTAACCGCTAGGTTTTCCCTTGGTTAAGGATACTCAATGGAGTACTTCAGATCTCCCTGGAGAGTCTCCAGATTTCCACCGATTAAATAAACTCTGTCACAACCGGATTTAAAGCAGGGACCTCCGACACGACAACTCAGCGGTTCACCATTGAATAATTACCCTTCGAACTAACCTCGTTGAATTAAAAATCAGAAACGAAATAAAAAAACTAAGCCTAAATGACGTTAAAAAGATGGTTGTGTTGGTGGAATCAGGCGAACTAATACGGCGTAAAGAATACTATTATGTAACACACCCTTAGAATAAACCCGACAAGAAAAATTCCTTTAAAATTAACTTATGCAATATATATGTTTATATCATGAAATGCTTTAAGCTTCAAAAATCAATTATATAATTTTAATTTATGCTGCTAAGAATACAAATATAAAAAACATGCTTTATTAAAGGTCACCTGTGGTCTAGTGGTTAGCGTAACAAACTACTATACCCAAGATCGCGGGTTCTTAGCCCGGCAGGTGGCCCTAGGATTTTATTAATGGAGTAAAAAATCCTTAGTTACGCCGTCCTTCGGAAGGGACGTTAAACGAGGGTTCCGAGCCTGTACGGTATCAGGTACTCGTTAAAAATCCTTATCCTAATTAAACCTGGATAGGCAGAATTTAGAGCTCCCACTATAGCATCGTCCGATTAGCCATAGCAGCATAAAGTGACGTTAAATAAACAAACAACAATATGCTTTATTAGAAAACAAAAGTATGCAGTAGAAGATAATTTTCAATAAATTTAAATGAGATTTAAAAAAGAGAGCTCCTTATTTTGTTAAGAATAAAGTCATCCATAGCGACCTTAATGTCCCTTCTGTTGCTGATTTGGCCCGAACCCGGTATCTATCCTTTCATAACAAACTTCATTACCACTCAAACCCTCTAGTTTCAAACCTAGCTTCCTCTTCAATTCCCGATAATCCTCCGAGGCGTCTGAAAAGAAGATGGCCACGTGAACTCCTTACTTGAACTTTGATTTGAGTACTACCAGTGGGTAGTTTCTCTACTTGTCATTATCATGTCATTATATTTCACTTAGCCTATTTACTTGATGTATTATTGTAATACAGTTGTAGATATCAATAAATAAATTTTTTAAAAAAAAAGAGAAGATCATAAAAAAGTGTCACTTATTATTGTTGAGTACATTGTTAGCAGAATAACGAAGAAAAATAAAATTAATTTGTTAATTTTTTTTTTAAATTGAATCTTTTTTGATCAGTCCTGTAAAATTTTTGAAAACGGATGTTACCAGTTTTGAAACAACCGCCTCGGTTTAGTTATTTGTTATTTCGCCTCTGATTCAACGGCTATGACTATAATATTGGATGAAACCTAGATGATTGTCCTGCGATGCCCCAGAAAGATGTGGAGAAGAGCTCCTGGGAGTGACACAGAGGGAGATAGAGGACGAGCGAAGTGCTAATCCCGAACGGAGGACTAGACGTTAGAAGGGTGTATAATTAAAACGACCGGATCCAGCATTGTCCATTGTGCCATTGTGGGGTGGCGGCATTGTGCCTTTGTCCACCTATCACCGCCTCCTCTCTCCTCGTTATACCAGTCTTGCTAAGATTATTTAATATCCTATTAGGATGCTCTTTTGTTGCCATTCACGTCCAATTGGCTATATTATATTTTTATACCGCTAGCTTTTGTAACTATCTTCATCTAGTACCTAATCCCTACAGCCCTCAAAATTCAGCATTCAAATACCCGAATGAAATTATCGTCTATTCTGAAAGTACATTGTGATCTCATATTGAACTGGGCGCCTTTACACAGTAGTGCACCAACTCGCCGATGGAGATGCTGGGAGTACCGGAATATCCCGCTAGGAGCGCCACAATCCAAGCAGGCTGCGATTACGTAGTTCAGCCGTTCACCGCTAGGTGCCGCCACCATTCAGGTAGTTCAGTGGTTCTCTCATAGGTCTCTCTCTTCCATTTATATTTACAAATTGATTTTCTTTTTAAATTAAAATTAATAACCTTAAATGATAAGTGCTTGTAATACTGCAAAATTTGATTATTCCGTCGGTTGTTTTAAGTTTTAACTTTTCATTCATCCCCCTTTTGATGTTTTCCAAAAATACAAGTTATCATGTGCTTGAGTGTGGAAAAGATAATGTGATTATGAGAAATGTATATATCTCAGTAATCATTTTATCAAAAAATGAATGTTTCAACTAACAAATATCATCTATACTTTGTTAATGTTAGTTGAAAATTTTATTTCTTGATGAAATGATTACTGAAATCTACTCATTACCCACAAGTACTGAAATGTGAATACCAATATATATATATATATATATATATATATATATATATATATATATATATATATATATATATATATCCCATAAGAGCTCAAGATAACTCGTATTTTTGGAGAATATTAAAAAGGAAGCAAATGAAAAATTAAAACTTGTAGTAACTCACCTCGAAGCGACAACTTGCAGAACAGATAGCGTGCACAGGAATATTTTTTATTATAACGAGTTGAATGACATATAATGAGGCATTATTTTATGTTTCTTTCCATGATAAATTATAGGAATTATTTTTAATTCTACTTTTCTTTTTATACTCTTCTTTCATTATTTAATATATCTTTTTTTAAAGATTTGTTAGAAACAATCACCAAGTCTTGTAATATAGCAATTACATTGTTTAAATATTTAAAACAATATAATATTGTACACAATGCCTAAACTATTGGAGATGAGATGTTTGTCTTCAATAATTTATGAGGTATATGTTGTAGGACTAGGTTTTTAGTTATCATTCAATTTATTATCAGATTGCTAGTGTGTGCTCAAACTGGATATGTAAATAAAAAAATTTTAATTAAACATTATAAACCCTTAAAAATCTTAAATGATAAATACTGATAATGCTGCAAAGGAATATTTTTTTATTATAATATTTTTTCATTAGTACCATCTTCCTTTTTTTAAAATCTAGTATGTTTCTTTGTTATGTTCAGAGGTTCACTGTACACAAATTGATATACCCTGAGGAAAGAAGATACACAAATTTAAACTTAAATAATTACATGAACCAAAACCAGAAACTCCTCAACATATTGATTTATAAAAAAAATTTAAATATATTCAAAGAATGAAAGTTTTTTTTTAAATTGCAGCTAGTCAATTCAGCGATTTCCCATCATTAAAATGTTAAATGGCCAACTCAAGATTTTTTAAACATTGTCTCTACTCCCATTATTGAAAAAAGTTCGGATATTCGGTACATTTCGAAGTACAGAAAAGAACTCAACACTTTTGACACAATAAGAATTAGTTTAAGGTAAACTAATATTGGTAAACACTTAGATGTATTATTTTCACTGTGAGGTTGGTAATTATAAACAAATGTGTGTTAAAGTCTTGTTTATTTTTATTTAATTATACAAAAAGAATATATTACTAGGAAGTTTAGTGAATAAATAAATTAATTATTGTTTTTAATACAATATAAGTTGAACAATTTATTTATTCAAAGATTCATATCAATATCCAGGGGTGTTGTTTTGACTGTGCACCATTGAATCTTAAAAATACCCTTATCCTAAAAAATCACATTTGATTCGGACACCAGAAAATAGTTTATTTTGGGACAATTTACATTTTTAAATGTCCAGTTTTACAATTATTTATAAATTAAAAATTTAATATTTTTGATTAATGTCATAAACAGTAACAACATATGATTTGGATTTATTTACTACATCCCACTTATTTGTTTATTAATGAAGAACTATTGGTCTGTACAGAGAAACTACTTAGTAATTACCAATATGGAAATCAATTTTTATAATAACGACATGACATTTACAAAAGAAGTACGAAGTTAGCATTTGTCATCTACATAGTCCACAAGTTTCCGGCCAGGCATAGAAGGAAAGGTGAAAGAAAAAACTAGTCTTACTATTTTTCAATATATTCTCCTCTACGTTCGACACACTTAATACAACGCTTTGGCAACATTTCTACCATGAAAAAAATATTTTTTTCTTTGTTAAAAAAATTATCTTCCACTGCTGCTTGGAGCTCTTTGGGTCGGCATTATTCTCACGCAAAAATTCATTGCAGCAGTGAACTAGTTCCTGTTTATGAGCAGCTGAAAGAAGTTTTGGAACCCATCTTGCACTAACCTTGTTCATATGCAAATGTTCTTTGATGATTCTCAAAACACTTGTTTTTGAAAGTCTCAGCCTCGCTGCTAATTCCTTGGTTTTCAGTCGCCGGCCAGACAGCAATTCAGATTCCACAGTTGGATTATTTCAGAAGTGACGGCTTACAATGGGCACCTGGGGCGCTGGCCATCTTCCAGACGTTAACAATTAGTTAGCCCATGAAGATAACATTAACGGTTAATTCACTTTTTATGTTTAATGTTAACAGAAAGTCAAAACTGCAGGTAAACTGAGATCATTTTTTGGGCCAGAGGTGCAAAATACATTATAAAATACTTTATAAGTATCAGTCAATTATAGTCAAAGAATTCTGAGTTGATTCATTTGAATGTAAAGTCTTTAGTACTACCAAAAAATAACACACCGTAAAACACCACCGTGAGTCCGTGATCTTAATTCTATTCAACTTCCAACAACTGGAATGTGTTCGATCTGTATCTGTCACAGGTCTTTGTTTAAATATCGGGGTAAACCATAAACCTATGTAACGGTAAGGGAAAAGAAAAACTGTATATGAGTTAAACGAAATTATAGTTGAATTATCTGACAACTAAGTACTATTTAAATCATTAATTTTAAAACAGGCAATAAAAGTCATTAATATAAAAAATAATAACTTGCATAGTGCGAGATAAATTGACATTCAATTATTCAAAAATAAATACAATGAATAAATTGTAACCGGAGGAAAGTCTTAAATAATTTTGCCCATTCTTTCACAGTGGAATACGAGAGGGAGGATGCCCATATACACAATCCAAGCACTCTTTAATTTGAGCAGGAGTAAGACCCTCTTTACAAAATAATTTAATAACCGCAAGGTACTCGAGTTTGAACATTGTAAAAATGGGGAGTTTCCTTCAAGGCTGGACACAGTCTGACCGGACTGAAGAAGTACGGGTGAGGGATATGGAGTGAGCAGGCATGGACCGGCATAAGCATGCAGGTCCCGGCACGTTTGAAGGAGGGGAAGCAGGACAGGCCGCAGACTTATGTACCTTACTACGTATGTAGTTTATTTCCAGAATCTTTTACATAATTCAAATATGTCTGAAAAATTAGGTTAAACTGTATCTGTACATTTAATATTGACTCATATTGCATTATCTGATATTTTAATTTTATACTTTTTATTTTACTCAGGGTATCGAAAAAAAAAAAACTGTGGAATTCACTTGATCTTGTATGAAATTTTACTAACTCATCAAATTCTAATATCAAATAAAATCTCTAAAGTGCTCTGGATTATAAATAACTGGTTTATCTAAAAGGCATTCAAAAACTTATTTTCACTAGCTAGCTGCAGTTACTCCTTGCAAATTGTTCACAGACTGCTGAGGGTCCATGGACTACCTTTTGAGCATTCATATTTTTAAAAGATGAAGTTGAATACAATTATTTTATGGTAGAAATTATAGTTATTTTCTTGAATAATTGTTATAGTTGACCTTATACATTATATCCTGGTAAGATGGTTCTGGTTAAAGAAAATTTTCAAGTAAAATAAAAAACTATGGAAATCCAAGGTTTCAGCCCATGGTTTTCTTAAGAAAAAATGAAAATGAAAAGTTTGATATATTATAGCAATAGAAACCAGTATCCCACAGTGACGTATACTTAACCAACAACGTATACAACTAATGGTATTGTATTAGTTTTGTGATTTAAAACAATTATTTAAATAATCATAAAAAAAATAAAAATATTCTGCTATTTTTGGAATGTAGAAATAACAATAATTATTTTTAAAATTCACTAATGCTCAATGTGCGAGATCATTGTGAAACTGAACCAACTAATAGTACTAGGGAGGATTGGTGATTATTAATATGTTTTATTTTCTAAGAAGTCATTTCTCTAATTATGGGTACCTACTGTATATAGGCTGGGTGAGTCCCTTGAGGATGCCCACATTCCTAGGGTCTGACTGTTAACAGATTGAATAGTTTATCTGCCACAGTCGGATTTGAAGCTGGGCCCTTTGGTATAGCAACTCGGTACTCTGCACACTGAGCTTCCCCTCTTACCATTTTGAATCATCAGCAAATAAAAATTCTTTAAGCAATAACTTTTCTCAGAACATACAACATTTCTAGATGGTTAATTGACATTAAGTAGAAGAGATTAGGCAAATTTTAAAAATCTTTTGTTTTTTAAGCGCTACATGTTTTGGAATTAATGGGTGTTTTTGGGTATTTCACAGCTGCTATAGAGTGTAGGCCCAACAGATCAAAAGCCTGCGAAATCAAAAGAAAAGTAATAAATTATTCTTCCCATTCAAGAGATAATTTTGGGAAATATAGAAAAAAATGTGACATAGAATCTTACTGAAAAAATATTATTTTATAAGGCCAAGACCACAACAGTGCAATATACTGTGCTGAGTGTTCTTGTTAACCCCATGAAATAACAAAAGATGTAAGCGACCAATCCCCACACCTTTAAAAGGAGTCAAGGATTGCCATTCCACTCCAACTCTTCCATGCCAAATGGAATAAGTTGATATATTTGAATGATTCCATTCTTTGTTGCCTGTATTTAAAACATTTTATGTGAGCATGAATTTTGTCTTTCAGATAAAACTATAATGATAGAGACAAGTGATTAGCCGTAGATTGGTCTTGAAATTTCCCTCAGTTCAATTTCCACAGTAACTCTATTCTATATTAATATTACTTTGTTTGAAACTATCTGCAAAAAAAGTAAAAATAATTTTATATTACAGTTTTAAAATACTTGTAGTACAATTGCTAAAGATAAGAGCATTTCAAAGGCTCTTTTGATAGCTATTTAATCTATATTTCCAGTTTGTAGTTATTCATCCCCGCATATAACAAATATAAGAATAGATTTCAGCTGTTGCCCCACTAAGTATTACTCCGTTCCTTCATTTTTAGCAGTTGGTAATTAATTTCTAAAGATGATTATGAATTTCCAAAGTCACAAGAATGTGTTGTTAAGTCATTATGTGATATATTGTCCAAGGCCCACTCATCCCCTGTTGCGATAAGTTCTGTGAAGTGTTACCTTATAATTTCATGAA
This sequence comes from Arma custos, assembly GCA_037127475.1. NCBI lineage: Eukaryota > Metazoa > Arthropoda > Insecta > Hemiptera > Pentatomidae > Arma > Arma custos. The sequence goes on from CM073764.1 coordinate 74,646,545, forward strand.
ACAATTTTTATTTTAGTCTGTACTAATGAATACTTTAACTTTTACTGATTTTCATAATAAATGTGATTTTTTTTTTTTTAAATATGTACTAATAAATAGTAAATTAAAGACAATAGTTTTAGTAAATCATCATGCAGTTATTTCGAGGCTTGCCATAATAAACTGTAGAGAATATTTGTGATCAAATAAAAAAAGCAAATTAATTTTCTTTCTATCTCATGCTCAGTGATAACATAGCAAACATGAATTTTACTGAGAACTAGCAAAAATTTCTATATTAAAACTACAAAAATTGTTATCTTATCATACTTAGCATAGCTCTTGTTTTTCTGACCTATTGCAGCTCTAGTATGTTCTAAATTTGATATAAATTAGGTAGAACCATGTCACATTAAAAACTTCCACGGTCACCTGTGGTCTAGTGGTTAGCGTAACAAACTACCAAGCCCAAGATCATGGGTTCGTAGCCTAGCAGGTGGCCCTAGGATTTTTTTAAGGGAGTAAAAAATCCTTAGTTACCCCGTCCTTCAGAAGGGACGTTAAACGGGGGTCCCGAGCCTGTACGATGTCAGGTACTCGTTAAAAATCTCTATCATAATTAAACCTGGATAGGCAAAATTTAGAGCTCCCACTGTAGCATCGTCCGATTAGCCATAGCAGCATAAAGTGACGTTAAATGAACAAACAAACAAACAAGTTAAAAACTTCCTATCTTAAATTTTGACTGCTGAAACTTTTCATTCTAATTTATTAAATTACTAACTTTTTTATGGTATGCTTATATAATTTAATGGAGGGAAAACATGGTGGTTGGATGTGATCTTGGCTAAATAACCTACTTCAACAATCTTTGGCTTAGAAAGAGTGCAGTCTTTACTACACACTAAGCCTAATATCCTTCATGGGATGTTGCAGATTAATAAATAGCAGTAATATCATATGGCGATAAACATCTATTATCATATAGTGATTGCCTTTGAATTAAAACCTTATGAACTCATGTAAGTCATAATTGATCTAATATTATTGCAGATAAGCTCATCAGTCAGCTGCCTTTTGTATTTAAAATTTTTTTCGATTTTAGCTGTTGTCTGATTTTCCATCTGATTGTTATCTTAGCCAAACCAACCAATGTTTCCAATAGGCTAGATAAAAAGTAAACAATTAAAGCTAAATTTGGCTGGTATGTTAATTACTTTGAAAATGTTCAGTAAATCAATATATTTCATTTCTTTAGTTGGTTGCTAGCTTTTGTAGCTTTTAGAATCTGAAAATAGACTTGATACTAGTTACCGATTCCAGTTAATTAGTATGTTTTAGATTTTAAATTGTCTTCATATTTTGTTATAAGGAATTCTCAATGGTAGAAATTGCTGCTTATAGTAAATATTAAATTATGTCAATAATAGTAACAGTAGACATCATATGCTAACCATTATTTCATAAGTACTATACTAGTATGTGTGTACCCTTAATTGAAAAGAAAAACTTGAGTATCAAGATTGATCACAGCCAAACCAAATACTTACACCAAAACCCTTCAGAATTTTTTTTTTAATCAGAATGATAATATTGAGTTTATTTATTTTATTTTATTTATTTTAGCTTTTGTCCGCGGCTTCGCTCGCATAGAATTTGGACTGCCACATAAATTTTTGTGACAGTGTTTTTTAACTATAATTTAAAATAATAAATAATTTTATTGGAATTCTGACGGATTCCATACAATCTTTGAACCCTTATTATATTAAGGGGGAAACCCTTGGGGGTGGAATTATCCAAATTTCTTTCTTAAATTATACAAAGAACATATCTGCAAATTTCAAGATGCAACGTTCCTGATTTGCCTTTAATTATGCACTATAATGGATTCTCCTATAATGGATTCTGAAAAAACTGTCTGAGGGGGGCATGTGCCCCCGTACCCACCCTAAATCCGCTCTTGCTATATCTGTATTCTGATGTATAACCTATATTACTGTAAAGTTTCATCCAAATCCGTTTAGTAGTTTTTGCCTGAAAGAGAGACAAACATAAAAACTTTCGCATTTATAATATTAGTAGGATTAGTAGGATATCAAAACAATAGTTTCATTCATGCTCTTTCTGTTATTTTAACAACTATTATCGTGTAATATTCCTTTAATTATATACTGTAATGGATTCTCCACAATACCTTTAAAACTGTCGGAGGAGGGGGGGGGGGCGCGTGCCCCCGTGCGCCCCTCCCCACCTCCTAAATCCGCTCTTGCTGTGTTATTCTGATGTATAACCTATATTACTGTAAAGTTTCATCTAAATCCGTTCAGTAGTTTTTGCCTGAAAGAGAGACAAACATAAAAACTTTCGCATTTATAATATTAGTAGGATTAGTAGGATATCAAAACAATAGTTTCATTCATGCTCTTTCTGTTATTTTAACAACTATTATCGTGTAATATTCCTTTAATTATATACTGTAATGGATTCTCCACAATACCTTTAAAACTGTCGGAGGAGGGGGGGGGGCGCGTGCCCCCGTGCGCCCCTCCCCACCTCCTAAATCCGCTCTTGCTGTGTTATTCTGATGTATAACCTATATTACTGTAAAGTTTCATCTAAATCCGTTCAGTAGTTTTTGCGTGAAAGAGAGACAAACATACAAAGTCTTTTGTCCAAGTATAGTCTGAGATAACGTACATAGTTTTTGGAAGGTACTTCATTGTTGTCAATTTTGACGGCTGGACACGAAGCTTTGCTTAGGGAGAAGCTTACATGGCTCGATTTTGAGGCGTTTATTCTGATTTGCCATTTGTGGAACCACTTTTCTAAATCAAATAAATGATTTTGAAGAGCTATACAAGTTAGGCTAGGATCTCTGTGGGAAGAAATAATGGCTGTATCGTCAGTGAAGGTGTCATTGCAGGTGGTGCATGGTTGCTCCGGAATATCAGAAGTATAAACAGAATAGAGATTAGGACTTAAAACATTGCCTTGCTGTACATTCCTGTATTGAGGAAAGAAGGAAGAAATCGAAGAGTCAAGTACAGGAGAATCGGTCTTCTGATAATATTGAGTTGTGTGTAACACTTTAGATTAAAAAAAAAATTATATACCTATAGAACTTCCTAAAGGATATGGGTAATTTTTTCGTGAAATTCTGTGTATGGATTAAAATTCAGAGATTAAAGTGTTTAAATCTATATTTAATATATTTCCAAAAATATTCATAACTTATCTCAAATTCTTTAATATTCAAGAATTTCATAATATTTCAAAATATTTTTTCTAAAATATATATCTCATAATTAAAAATATTTTTAATAAAATGTATGTAAGTGTATTCATGTGTGTATATAATAACAAATGAAAAAGAATATTATGAAATGGAAAATTAAAAATTTGTTAGGAATACTTATAAGATTCAATATATATCCAGCTCCAATATTTTTATTAGTTATTTTTCAAGTCCAAATAGTTTAAAAAATATATATATATTTTAATTTACATTTTAAACAAATTTAGACTAGCATATGCATAGATTGTTAATTTGTTTTATGGACTGCTTATTTTCATCTTATAATTTATATAAGTTTTGTCAATAGCTTCCAAACCATTTGTGATTTTTTAGGTAGTTTACTAAAGATAATATCAATATTATAGTCCTCTAGTTCCTCTGTTGGTCACATGAGGTCTCACCTAATGCCTTTAGTTTCCCCTTTTATCTTAATTGCTTAATTCACTACAATCAGTAGTTACTAATGACCAGTAAATGTGACTACTATAAACAAATACTTCTTTAGTTTCTATGTTTAAATAATACACATTCCCTCTAGAATTACTATTTTTATTATCATTGTTAAAATTAATTACTTAACATAAATATGGTCAATCTATGAATAGATAGACATGATTCATTAAATCATTACTATCGTAAGTATTTAAGATTGTGAAGTATGGATGGTATCATTTGTATTACTGGTGTCATGACTGTAAAATTTGTAAAATATTTACTCCTTCTTAAATATGAAATTAAATAATTCTAATATTATTTTTTTTAAATATTATATCTCACCTATTTATTTTATTAAATAATTACTAATTATGTGATGCTAGAAGTCAATTGACACTTTCATAATAAATAATTTCGCAATAATAATTTATTGAAGCCAGCATAACTAAGTATTATATCTATGTTGTTTGAAATAATTAAGAATTACATAATTATTAGATTATTCTATAAAAGACCTAGAACAATAAAAATATGAACCCAATAAAGATTATGGAAATTTAGTTTACTTTACTATCTTTCTTAGTCAGTATCTTATTATCTGAATCAATTGTAATAATAAATAAAAAAATAATTATTAACATAAATAATGAAGGACATTAACGTAACTAGAGTTGACTCATGGGGAGGGGTTAACCCCCACCAGTCAACCACTCCTACATATTAATCCCTTCCAAAAAGATGCTTCGTAATATATGTATTACTCATATTATACTATAAATCATGTAGCTTCAAATTAATTATTAATATTAATTATTATTAATAATTTATAAATGTTATTTTGGAAGTTATAAATGTTATTTTTGGAAGGGCAATCAATAAATAGCTTTTAAATATAAGTAACCTTATTTATTGGTTACAATAACTTACTATACTTAATTGCATTGAGAACTTTCTAGACCCATCCAGACTTTACTTCTAGATTCTAAGAATTGTCTAAACTGTTCTTCTCATATTTGGGATCTTATTGTTGCTGCTAGATGCCACTATTGCCGCTATAATAATATAATTGATTGTAAATAAACAGTATTACATTTTGGTTTGTCATTTTAGTGTACCTTTTATTCATTAAAATAACTGTGTTTGCACTTTCTTTGTTGCGTTTTTGACATTATTGACCCTTACTTCTGTAATCCCATAATAATAACTTTGAAAAAGTAAAATCCTTCAAGTTTTTATTTCTTTTAAATTGGTACTGACAACTTTTTTAAAAATTTCTTCTAAGCAATGGGGAGCTACATCCCCAATAACTCCCCCTCACTAAGCCTATGATGAAGACTGTATTCACTTTAATTGTAATTGAAAGACATCAGACACTTTATTGTTATTATTTTTTAAATTTCTTAGAACATTTATATTCCATTAGAAATTTTACTTTAATTAATTAAATTATGTTACTATAAAAATAATAATTTAGAAACATCTGGAGATTTGTAATGATAAAAGACATTGAATTTATGTAGAACCACTAAAGCAGAAAAGAAGGAATTAATCAGTTACTTTAATGTATAATTAAATTAAATACATATTTTACTTTTATATCCCCTTACACTTATTAGTACAAAAGTCATAAGTTTGATTGTTACTATTAATCAAATCAATGGAAGGTGGGCCCTGTGGAATCTGCAGACCCTCATGGGGCTCACCCAGCCTCTTAGCTGATTACCCTAAATCGGGAGGAAAAACTGTCAATCATGTACCTATTTGATATAAGACACTTTGGGTTTGAAGGGGAACAGGTGTTTTTTTTATTCAAAGAACAATGTTATAGCATTAAAAAAAATGCTATATAATTAATTTTTATAATCAATTATTTACTTGTATATAAGTCATAATTTTTTTTTATTTGATTTTATTACTGGGTTATAAGCTATCAAATTTATACTACTTAATTAAATTATCTTTAATATTTTTTTTAAAATTTTTACACTTTAAGAAATATACAACTAATTGTTCAATTACGGTTGCACTAGCAATATTAACGAAACAAATACAGTACTATTTACACATTAAGTTAAAAAGATCCAATTCAGTGAAAAATAAAACCCAAGTATGTTAATTTTAGGTTTAATTAGGATAGGGTTTTTTAACGAATACCTGACATCGTACAGATTCCGGACCCCGTTTAACGTCCCTTCGGAAGGACGGTATAACCATGGATATTTTACTCCCTTTAAAAAATCCTAGGGCCACCTGCAGGATTAGTCTTTTTCCTGCCCGAACAGTTAAGTTATAGACATTTTTAAAACATAGTGAATCAAAAAGTCACTTCCTCAAACCGTTACATAAATTCTTCCACCCTTTTCTAATTTAAATGGAAAAATGTAATGCTTCGATTTAAAAAATAAAACAAGCTACACCTTAGCCCAGTATTACGATTTTAGGTGAAATAAGATTTCGTAATTTTTCTTATAAATAAATTATTTTTTTGTTGAATAATATTACTCGTAGTTGATCTTATATATATATATATATATATATATATATATATATATATATATATATATATATATATATATATATACATATATATATATATATATATATATATATTATATATATAAGTATATATATATATATACATATTATATATACATATATTATATATATATATATATATATATATATATATATATATATATATATATATATATATATAAGTATATACATATAATATATATATATATATATATATATATATATATATATATATATATATATACATAAGAGGAAAGAAAATGGTCCGGGTGGAGGTCAAAATATTTATTCCACCTCCACCCGAACCAATTTCTTCCCTATAAATTATTTTATTTATTGATAAAACAAACCTAAAATAAAATACATATATTTAACACAAATTGCTCAATGTCTCAAAACAATCCTAAGCGGGTACTAATATTTCATAGAATTACTATTAATGTACAAAATATGTACTCTATTGAACTTTAATTTCTAGGATAATCTCTACTAAAACGATAAGCACCTATTTTAGTACAATTAAAGTAACAATAGTATAATTTGTGTAATGGGGGTTGGTTACTGAGGGATACCCCCTAATATTTCTAAATAAATTATTCTGTGTTGCTTTGTACAGTGCCATAATTAATTAGGCTGCCACTGTTTTGCACAGGATTTTATGTTTATTTATTTTTTTAATTAAATTAAAAACTATTGATAGCAATACTTCTTATAGGAAAGTTTTTTTCAAAATAAGAGGGTCATTCTATAAAAGGAATGAAGTAGAGGACATAATCAAAGAATCTGAAGGTGATGTCCCTATAACGTTATCACAGGCGGACCTGCTGCAAACATCTGATGAGAAACAAGCAAAAAAGAAAAGAAAAACTGAAAGTAGACGGGTTAAGTTTAAATTTCGACTACGAAGTTCATCTGTCTCAGCAATGGATAAGTCGTCCTGACGGACCGAACCCATCTCCTACGGTCTAATACCTGTTCATGATTCACGGAAAGGACTCGGTAAAACTATCTACCCCAACAATGTAAAACAATATGGACATCATATCTTGTTGTCGCAATATAAATGGTTTAAAAACTTATTCAAATTTACAGTAAAAGAATGTGATACTATAAAGCAATATCCCATATTATGTTTCGTAGAGATATTGTTTGGTGGTTGATTGACGATAATTTCTCTTTACCTCCATGGTTTCATGATTATGCGGTAAAGCTGTAAAAGCAAACAGAACAGGCAGCGGTGGTTTGCTAACCCTACTAGTAGTTCATAGTTCCATTATTTCAGGAACAAGTATTGTATATACTGCTACGGGCTTCTTGTCAATATTAAAATTAATAACCAACTATTAACGGTTGAAAGCATTTACTTGCCCCCTGTATGTGATATGGATACAATACTGGAAGAACTATGTAACACTATTATGGAAATTTTGTTCAATTATTCGAACACTTACTTGTTTATCAATGGTGACTTATCTTAGGATCTTCTGATAACAAAAGTATCCAAGCTATAGTCATTATCGACAGTGTAGATAAGTTACATAAAGTGTATTATTATATGATGGGATTTCAAAAAGTGCTAAATTGTTCATCATAGACCATTTTCTATTAAGTGTTTGTTTTTAGTTATTTTTAAAGTGATATTTTGTTTATTTATTTTTATTGTTTCTATCACAGCACCAGTAATTGTTTCTTCTTTAATCTGTTATTTATGTTTTGAAAATCAGAATGCGATAGTAAATTTTATTTCATTTTTATTTTTATTTTGAAATGATATGTACATAAATTATTAAATTCGTAATATTGTAATTTATAGCCAAGCTGAGCTATATTTGTAAGGGGAAGCCCCCAAAGACAAATAATATTTCTGTCTATCTATCTATTTAATTTTTAATATATGATTATTGTATTGCTAAATCATATATCATAAACAATTATTATAGTTGCTTCTTTTAATTATAGTAACCCTAAAATTATTTTTAAAAATTTTCTTATTACTTTATATATACATTCCATTGTACATACGCATATGCTTCTCAATTTGACATCAACTTTTCAAAATCAATGTTATTAATGAATTTAATGAATTCGGGCCGAAAATTATTATATTATAGTTCGTGTACAGCCACTAGTAAACTTTTTTCCTTTTAATATTATTGAAATAATTAATTTTGTTCTTTGACTTTCATACATTTGGCAAGCATTAATTACGTGGTTAAATGTGTAGCGTTCTTTATCCAGAGAACAAGTTTGTCATTGATTATGTGAAATCTATTTAAGTATGATTTTGTATGTCCCTGTTAAGTTAAAATCTGTGATAGTTTGTAATTTTTGGATTTAATTAATTATAATTAGCTATTAAATATTTAACATTAAATATAAATATTCACTAATTTTAGAGTGGTCAAGACACTATACGGACTATAGTATTTCGTTATGCTACTGGCATTATTTTATAATTTTCAATTATATGTGTTGCTATTGTCAAAAGTGGTAATTTTCATATTCGCGATATATAAAGGAACCAATTTGAATTACTTTTAATGTTTTTAATTAAAGTCCATTTGAATTAAGAGCACTTAGCACTTAGCAAAGAATGAGGGCTTAAACTCTTTATACCATTTAAATTTTATTATGAAGCGATAACCATTAAAATTATTTAAAAGAAACATCTTTTTTTTATCCTAATGGACCTATAAAACTTTCAAAAAGAACAGCTGTTATGTTGTTCTTCAAAGTTAAAACTATTAATTCACGATTTTAACGAATTTAAAAATGCCAAGCCACTTTTTTTTATTAGCATTAAGTTTGTATTAAGAAAACTGTTGATAATTCGAGAGTTCTCGATTCGTTTCCTGTTATTACTTCCTTAAGATTCTTTTGTCTAACATTAATTGAAAATTTCGAATCAGTGGCAAGAGACGAAGAGAATTGAAATGTGAATGTCAACGACAGATCCGACAAGGTGTTGGGGAGAGGAACGGAAAAGGATCGATCGCCTCGAGTACTTTCTCTGCCAACCTCAACTCCAATATCACAGAAATTATATTCTTGTCTTACTGGCTATGGCAGGTGTAATAGTAATCATTGCAGAAATAATATAAATTAATATCCAGCCAGCAGCTGTTTTACAGTTACCAGTCAGAGGCGACATTAGAAAAAGCAGACATTATATTGGGACTTTTATATAGACATTACAGGGTGTCCCGAATTTAAATGGCAAAACTTCAGGAACTTATAGGGGACCGAAAAACTAAGACATTAAGTCCTTTAGAGATTTTCTCGTTTTTGCTTAGTTTTAGAGAAAATCGCAAACAAAGAAACAAAACAAAAATGTTATAGGTAGCGATTATCACCTTTCAAAGTTCGTCAGGCTAAGCAGTGAGATATGTAAACACTTAATGTTATCCTTTACATTCTTTTATTTGTTTACATTTTGGCTTCCTTCTAGGATTATAATTCCTAAATCAGTCTTCAGTCAGTTACTCAGATATTTTTGTGTGAATAGCATCAGCCACAATGCCGCATACATATTCTAATGTTGAATACGCTGATATGATTTTTGTGTTTGGTTTCTGTAACGGTAATGCTTTAGAAGCGGTGCGGGAGTAGGCGCGCCGATTTCCAAATAGAAGAGTGCCTAATCGACGAGTCTTTTCGTTAATTTTTAATAGACGCCGAGAGACTGGGCCATTTTTAATACGTAATGAAGGCGACCAATTCCAGGCAGCAGTAAGAGCAGATTATCGGAGAAGAAATTGTGTCCAACGCCACTTCGATAACAATCCTGAGACTAGCATATTGGGATAAAGCAATGATTACTGTTAATAATATCCTCCATAAAAGCTTTTTGCCTGAATCAATAATGTAAATGATGAATTAATAAATAAATGGGGGTGACCTATGGTGTAGTTAGTGGTTAGCATACCAACTTATTTTTTTGCCCCAGATCACGGGTCTTAGCCCGACAGATAGCCCTATGATTTCTTAAAAAGGGGTACAAAATCCTTGGTTATGCCGTCCTGCAGAAGGGACGTAAAACTGAGGTCCCGAGCCTGTGAGGTACTGGTTAAAAATCCCTATCCTAATTAAACCTGCAACGTGGCATCGTCCGATTAGACATAGCAGCATAAAGTGACGTTAAATAAACAAAGAAACAAATTAAAAATCAATAATGAAGAATGTATTCATATTAATTGTAATTGAAATATATTAGACACTTAATTGTAACTGTTATATATATATATATATATATATATATATATATATATATATATATATATATATATATATATATATATATATATTTCATTACATCGAAAATCTTACTTGAACTATAATTCTGTAAATTTCCATATTTTTATTATGTTAAATTTGAATATGTAATTTTGAGTTGAGGGTTATTCAACATGACTAAACGAGATTTATATTTAAATATATTTACTCAGCCAATTTGATTGATAAAAATTAATATCTCTTTATTTTTATTATTTATTTTACTATTAATAAAATAACTAATATGTATGCTATATAGATTATATAGCATAAACATTTTAAATACCTACATTATGTATCATAAATAATGCTTTAATGTCGTTACTCGGCAGTAACAGATAGATATAAACATAAGTGGTGCAATATAATAGTGCAATATATAATGAATAAAATATTGCATAAATATATTTTGTAAATATAAAAATATTAGTTAAATTATCATTGCATGTTACATAATATTAATTTAATAAAGTAATGTAATAATAATTACATTATAAAACATACATTTCTTTATGTAACCTAACGCTTTCTGTCGTTAATCGGTTGCATTATTAAAAACTTCAGTATACAATATTATGGACATTGCCATTTTGCAATTATGAGTTGTGAACTGTTTAATGGCTTATGATAATTAGTTGCGTAATTTTAATTCTCCATCATTAGGTAAGCTATGCTTACATACCAATAAAATCAGACATGACATTTCTATTAATATTCGTAATAATTATAATTTCATTGAGGCGGTGACAATTATAGGCTTCGCTATGCATTTATTTCTCTTTTTTTTTTTTTTGGATTACAGTGATTTTTTAAATTAATTATAGGTGATTTTTTTTGGATGAATAACACTTTAGAATAGTTTGCACTACTCCAAAGTGTCTGAAGGTCAGAAGAAGATGACGAAATGAAGTTGGAGGATTGATTAGGTTTGATCTTATATATTCGAATTATGATGGGAAATCGTTGTTTTTATCGCCATTAATCTCCTCTGCGATCGGAAGAAGTTAAGTATCGCCATTATTGTATAGATATACTGGCTATGTTTGTTTTCTTTTTCTTCATCTCTTTTTGCTGAATGAATTTAGTAAGGGAGTTCCTTCGCCCTAGTTCTGAGGGCAATAAAGAGAAGAGGCCCGAGGCTAAGAGTGACTGGGCAATATAACGGCGGTAGGACTCGCAAGGAATGAGTTATTGAAAGATATTGCGCAAGAGGACTTGTTGGCCCTAGAAGGGGGCTGAGTGGCCCCTACGGAAGCCATATTGATTCCTTTCCCCCTCTTCCTGTTTTAAGTAGAGCCCCCCCAAGAGATCTGCTATCTGGGCTCGCCAGCCACTCTTTATTGTATGCAAATAACTCCCCATTCTTCATTCATTTAGTGCCATTTTTCTTCCTCTTTTATTTTCCCACTTTATATGGCCTGTTAGGGGCGAGACAACAGGTTGTATGTCACTTCCAATGCCATCAAGCTTATCATGTATGTTCTTTCTTCCTGGTTCTACCTTATGTTTATCATGGTAGTAATGCCACTAAAAATACAGTCCAAGCTGTTTGAGTTGCTTCATTTGTTTATTATAGCAATCGAACGATGTAGTGGGAGCTCTAAATTATGCCTATCCAGGTTTAATTAGGATAGTAATTTTTAACTAGTACCTGACAACGAAAGGCTCGGGACCCCTTTAACGTCCTTTCCGAAGAACGGCATAACTAAGGACTTTTTACTCCCTTTAAAAAATCCTAGGGCATGAAATTATCTTTAGAAGCACCCCTAGGTTGTTATACTTTTATTTAATCATTTATTACCACTAAGTAATACTCGTATATGACATGCCTAAAAGCTTATGATGAGATAATAAGTAAACTCAAATTATATAATAAATGTCACAATGATATAACTTCGGAACTTATACAAAAATATTGCTACTGGCTAGATAAGTTGATATAAATATATTTTAATGCAGGGTCTGGATGGAATTTTAGATTTCTCTGTGTAGGCAATTGTTGGGTATTTGTTGCACAAATAGGCAATATGCTTTGAGTGGATAGAGAAGTGATGTAACTAACAATCATTCACCAAGAATAAAATCAGTTTATAAGGTCACCTGTGGTCTAGTGGTTAGCGTAACAGACTACTAAGCCCAAGATTGCGGGTTCGTACCCCGGCAGGTGGCCCTAGGATTTTTTTAAGGGAGTAAAAAATCCTTAGTTACGCCGTCCTTCGGAAGGGACGTTAAACGGGGGTCCCGAGCCTGTACGATGTCAGGTACTCGTTAAAAATCCCTATCCTAATTAAACCTGGATAGGCAAAATTTAGAGCCCCCACTGTAGCATCGTCCGATTAGCCATAGCAGCATAAAGTGACGTTAAATGAACTAACTAACTAAAATCAGTTTATGAAAAAATTATTGTAGCAGTTTAAATAGAATAAAAATTAATATATCGCTCCTTCAAAAAAAAAACGAAAACATATCTCAAAAATTGGCATTGTTGGGTTAAGCCTTCAGCAGCAATTGTATTGGTTGAAGTTGTTTAATTCCGACCCACACGCATATGATATTCCATTTCCAGATTTTTTTAAGAAAGTCACATTTTGAGTTTTATCATGTTTGAACTTAAAGTTTTGTTGGAATAATGTCATAAATTAAAATAAAAAAAGTTTCAAGATTTTAATATTTTTGTAATGGTTATTAATATAATTTCAATATCACCATCATTCCAATGCCCTAATTTTAATTTTTTTTTTAACTCACATGAAACTTTCAAATACCTTAATTGAAAAATTAGTTGTTTGTTTTCAGTTATGACATTATTATTTTAGTTTTAGACTTAATTTTTATTACATTTTCACATTTATTTTGTTTTTTTTAATACTGCATGTATATATTTTTATTACATTTATTTATTTAATTTTTGTTCATGTTATTTTTGTTTTGTTTTTATGGAATGATTGTGTACCGACTTAGCACTATTACTTATTGCCCACAAGTGGCAGATTGTAATAATAGACAAATTGTTATAAAGTATTAAAAAAAAAACTATGACATTGTTCTTTTGAAATAGCATTTATTTTATAATTACTATACAAGAATTATAATAAAATCGTAATGCTAATATGATACTTCAAACCTATTAGAGTATTTTCTTAAGTACTTTTCTTAATGGTTAGTTTGTTAATTAAACTCGTACGAGGGCTGTGAGACATAATATATGGCATTACACGGTGGTTAGAGCCACCAGTTGAAGAGAAGCAGATGGTGGTCACTAATAGGAGTGACCAGTAGGAATGATGGAGGAATTACGTGCCAATTCATCAACCTCGTACCATCACGTAACCTCCCCCTGGGTTAGGGGTTATCGCGGCACGACAACTTTTTGTCGTGTCGCAACAAGGGGGTTGTTATTAATCAGGAAGTGGTGGGGGGGGGCGCTGTAATACTAATGAAATCTGTTGACACTTTGTAATGTAGGGCTTTGGTATTTTGTGGCAGCGTGTATGGGGCTCCTGCATAATTAAACTTTATTTGAACGCGTGAATATTTATGGCATGAAAGGACTTACTTTTAAAAAAGTTTGAATTTTTTTCTCCTTCACCTGAAGGTATTGTAATAATACCATTAGTAAAAAAAAAAAACCTGTGGCACAATAACCCATAAAGAGTCTCAAACAGTATTCAATACGTGGTAGAGACTGTACTATTTCTTGAATAACGGTTGTGCAGGGAGGTGACTTGCCCTAGTTTACGCCCATATTCCCCCCCCCATATTTTGGGTGCCCATTTTAAAGAGGCTGGATGAGCCCCGGGAACGCTCCAGATCCGAAAGGACCCATCCCCTGTTGCTTACACTTAAATACAACCACTGAGCCACTCAGCTCGCTTGAAGTAATATAATTGTGTATACAACTAAATATAATTAATAATACGGAATGGCATGATATAGAGGTCAACTTAAAAGGTAATGAGACAGTCTTCTTTTCAAATGCCTCTGAGGATTATCGGAAATTGAAGAACGAAGTTTGAACTTGTCGGTTTGATTGGGAATAATAGTAGAGGATTGGTATCAGGTTCGAGCCAAAGCAGTAACCAATTGGGTATTTAGGTAATAAAACATGATATTATATTAATAGTGGAATGAAATGGTCAGAGGGTGCAGTCAATGAATAAACTACACCCAATCAATAATCATTCATTAAACCCCACTTCAATTCATAGAAACCCATTTCATACCACTTTTAGAATTATCCAGTCAACTATTTTCAAACATGTTTAAAACACGGTTATAAGAGAAGTCACTAAGTTGTAACGTTACTCTATAATAAGTTTATCTAGTTACTTCATAAATTAAAGTCACTTTGTACTCGTATATGTATGATATATTGTCATCGTATATTGTTCGATAGCTGCAAAATGCAGCATTAAGATTTTTTTTATTCGTTACTTTCGTTTTTAAGGTCATTTAGATCGTTGCATATTCGACCTTTTGACAGGATTATCCTTCTTCTTTTCAAAGTGATTCCATATTCAAGAATTTGTTGTAACATTCCTCAATCCTAAAGCAATCGTTATAGATCGGAAACGAAAAATATTTTATATTCGATATTGAGCTTATGTATAAACGAATTTACAGTAAAACACTCACGGTGTAGGGATTTGAGGCTCCACTAACCCATCGAATTCCTTTTGTATTCTATCTTTACAAACCAAAAGCCTTAATGGCCCTTACTTTGCTACGAATAAAGTCATCAATAACGAATGAGCTCAATGTCTCACCTGTTGCCGATTTGGCCCTAATCCGATACCAGTCCTTTCATGACTTACTTTATTCTCATTAAAACCGAACTAGTTTCAAAGCTAGGCTACTTCTTCAACTTCCAATATCTTCCGAGGCGTCTGTAAGGAAGATGGCTTCGTGACCTTCTAAGTTCAATATGTTGTTTGAGTACAACCAGTAGGTATTTTCTCCATGCCTTTATGCCAGTTGTAAATTTCAATAAATAGTTTTTTTTAAATAGGAAGAGGCATACACTACGTGCATAATAACCATTTTACAATCTATTATAAGTTCTTGTAAAAATGAATTAACAATTTTTGGAGTGAAAACATGCTCGAGACTGGCTACACCTACCAACAAGTGCATAGTTGTACAATTTCTTCCAATCAACATTAAAGATAAGTTTAAAGATAAGAATTCCAATGATATAAGAATGATTATATTTATCTAAAAAGTTGTTTAACTTAACGATGATAATAATGCTAAAAATGAAAATAAAATTTATGTAAAAAGAAATACAAGGTATAAATAATATAACTATATACAACTTATTATTTCAATTAAATTATTGATATTTTGTATTGAGCTTGAGCAGCCCATCATATGTTTTGATTAATTAATATTCTGCTTGAAAATATTTATAATTATGGTTCGGAGTGTTAATAATTTAAATTTACAAACTTGAAATTCAAATGATTCAGACTTTAATTTTTTTAGAATTTTTTTTAAAACACAGTTATTCCAGTCTTGAGTTTTCACTTCTGTTGAGTGTCCTCATGAGTGCCTATTTAATTTTGTTTTAATCAATCATGAAAATTGAATTAATGAATAAGTAATTAAATTAATACAGATTATTTTTATTTCTTTTCGATTAGAATTAATTATCCTTCTGTTGTGCCTGGCTAGGACTACTGAACACGCTGGTAGGTGCCTACCTTAAGCCCGTACAAGGAGCTGCCGTGGACCGCGGCGGCGGGAGTTATATAAGATGGGGGGTGGCGGACAAAGGGGCGGGCCTGAAACAAAAGGATTGGCCGGGAGGGGGCAATCAATCAGGGGTCGCCATGGCAACGCCCCGCCCCCCCCCCCTCCCCCCTCGCCCCTGCGCCTCACCCCCAGCGAACCGCGAGCCCAGCCACTCTCCCTCCGCATGTCCCCACGTCCTGTGTTCTTCCTCTCCGCTCTCCACGGTTCTCCTCCAATCATCTTACGCTAATTTATTTTGTTTTTATTACAGTACCTGTTCCTGGGATCGAAGATCTCTTGTAACCTTGGGTTTAACCCAATCTTCCTTGCCACTTATTACATCGTTAAAACGAAATGTATGAACAGTTCTAAATTAATCAGAGGCTATGCCTGGCTGTTAATGTTAGTTTTATCTCCTGACCAATATTTTTTATTTATTACAGTGATAAATATGATGGTTATTAGAATAATAAATATTTTATAAAAACATAAAAATTATATGGGTGTCTAAGTAAGTTAAAAATCGTACTGTATTGTACGTTGTGGCTAGCTTGAAATAGGTATTGGAATTAATTCCGTTTGTTGTCGCTTCGGGTTGAGTTACAAGTTTTACGATAGGGATCTTTAATGAGTACATGTCCGGGATCCCATTATACGTCTCTTCCGTAGGACGGAATAACCAAGGATTTTTTACTACCTTGTGATAACCACTACACCACCGGTCACACCTTGGGCAAAATTACTTAATAATAATTACAATAATTAATTGAAAAAAAATAATTTAGCTAAATTGTTGGGAAGTTTCTGAGGATACGCCCAATATTCAGTTTGGTACTTCATATAATTCTTTATGTGCTGAAATTATTTTTTTCTTCTAATTATAAGCATATATACCTACGTATCTTTATTAATGTGATTAATAAGACGAATGGTAGAAGAATGAGCGTTTTTAAAAACTTTAACAAATTTTTTCAAGTTTTTAAAATCATAAAAAGTCATAAAACGTTTAATGTGGATAGCTGTAAATGTTTATATTTTAATTGCATATTTCATTATATTTTAGCACTTTAAATACAGTTACACTCGAAAAATATGTTATAATAATATAATACAATAAAGCAACCATGATAGTAAAATCAATGTAATAAAAACTGTACTTGCCTATCTCTACCATACCAACTTTTTAAGAGCCTTGATAAGTCCCAACAAAAAAGATATCCGAAAAGTTCACTTCCAAAATATACAAAAACTAAAAGTAAAAAAGTTTCATGATATTCAGGAAGAATATCAATTAATAACATGACTACAAATATGCGGTGATTGCCTCAAGCACAAGTTTCATTGGACCCCAAAAGGAACGAGGACTGAAATAATTCGTAAAATGGCGAACGGTATTTAGATCGGATTCCGAGAAAATTCTATAATTTGGATAATTTATCAGTTGAATTATGATAGCAATTAATTAAATTAAACAGGGTCACACTCAGGCACAGACACAGACACACACACATAGAGCCGGGATTCCAAGGACCGGCAGAATCGCGGCCCGGGTAGCGTCCATTGTTCCCTCCCCCCCCCCACTTCCAACCCTTCTCTTGTTATGAATTCATAATTTTAATAAACACTTCTCCCCTCTCTTTCTCACTCCTGTAACTTTTTTTTTTCGATTTTTCTTTTTATTTCGTCCCCTTTTCTACCTTTTAAACGATGAAGTACTCCCAAGAAGATATTTTTTTTTAATTTTGTGTTAGCAACGAATTAACATAATTCAATTTTCTCATGGCCCGACTAGTGCTGAGGGGGGATGTAATGATCGTTTGTTTCAATATTTATTTCCTACTTTATGTTTTTATAAAGGGTATTGTTCCCACAGCCACTATAGTTATTGTATACATTAAAGCTCTAGAAGGATCAGTTTTTATTACATCTTGAATATTAAAGAGCCTATATTGTTGCGTTTTATAATAAAATATTAAAATTGTAGTAGATTCCCTGCAATAACGAATACCAAAATTACTATAATAAATTGGTTTCCTTTTTATTAAAACCATTTATTTACGATATTTTATACTATATGGTACCCTTATGTACTTCAATAATTACCATAATTAATAATTTCAATAATTATTATTATTAAGTTAAAAAAAACATGTTCCACTACAACCCGTGAACGGGTCTGGGGTTCAGTACATGTTAGAGACTGTTTCATGGACAACGGTTCTGCAAGGAGATGACTTGTCCTAGGTCACGCTCAACCGCCAGATTTTTTCTCCTTATTTTGGGTACCCTATTTTTATAATATTTTATATAGGCTGGGTGAGCTCCAGGAGGGTCCTAAATCCCATAAGATCCATTTCCCGCTGCAAATTTATTATTGTGAAATACTCTCCTCAATTTCTATTGAGACTCAGTCTCAGGTTTAGCCCTGAGAAAGCTTGCAGTATGGCTAGCGAAACGTCGGCAATGAATTCGAATAAGGTCGAAACCAGGAGATACTCCTGATGTAAAAGGCACAGTGTAAAAGGCAATGACTAATTATGTAAAAAAATTGAATATTCTTTTTTCATACATTTTTTTTTAGTAAATTGCTTATATAAACTAACGACCATTCTTCATATAAAGGCTTATTATAAATCAATTACTGGAATATAATGGTGATAAAAACACAAATTTGAAAGCGTGAGGATGGTTTAGTAGATTTGGAAATCAGACTGTTTACACAAAAATATCGCCCTAATGCATCAAAATGTTATAATTGATTTAATTTTTTTATATAATTGGTTATTATTGTTATAACGAATAAAATCTTAATAAAATCTTGATGGAACTCTGCGACTTATCTAATATTAATATGGATGTTATTATTTTTCAGGATAATTATAATAATTCCAGGATTTTTATAAATATATTATTAAGAAAATATGAGTGTGCATTTGTTTTCGGATTACGTAAAAGCGCAAACCTCCATATAAAGATTTTTATATCTCTTTTTCATAAACCCTAGCATGATAAGTTATAACAAGCTTAAGGATTATATATTTCACCAGTATATAGGAAGAAATAAATAACTATAGGATTTCTTTTGTTGAATGCCATTATTTAACAGAAAGCTGATAAGACGTAGATAGCCACTAGATATTAAGTGAGAAGCTTTAATTTTGTGTTACTGGTTTATATCACTTTTTAGTTTTTCTAAAACGCTATCTTTTTGTTTATAAGCCATGCTTAAACAAATGCGTGTTCGTGCTTAAAGGCATAAAACTACTAGATACATTTATATATTTATTTCATAAACCAGACCCTGGATAATCTCATAAAGAATATTACCCCTTCGGTATGAATACTTACCAGCTTTTAAAGAAACAGTGTATGCCGAAAAATAATTATATACTCGGTTTTGGATGAAAAAGTTTATTAACAATCTCTTAAGCAATATTAAACAGAGAAACATTACTTCTTAATGGATTTTGGAAATTTAATTGTTCAGTCAGTATTGTTTTTATCACAGACGGTTTTCAATTTATTTTCTCCCTCTTTTTTTTATTTTCACTTTAAATACATGGCCATATGTCATTTTATTTACCTCTTGTCATTTTTACTATTTCATTGTTTGTTGTTTCATTGATTTTCAGTAACTGATTTGCAGAACTACTTCACCTAAGCATTTCACTTGGGTGATTTTATAGGATTTGTGGATTTTAGTTAATTAATTAATTGAAACAATAGTTGTCATGAACTGTTTATTGATTGGAAAATCCATTTCCTAGAGAAGGTAGTTCTCGCGGCATCGGGATAGGAGCAAGTAGTTCCTCACTAAGCTCAGAGGTAGCGCTGCGAGCGGCGAGCATATTGATTGGTAGTTTCAGGCACCTGCCGCTAGATGGCAGGTAGAACCATTTGTAGAAGTAGCAATGTATTTGTAATTTGTTCCATCTTTCTATTTCCCTCGTTCATTTGTTTTTACTTACAATTTTTTTATTTATGTTTTTTAATTTAATATATTTTTCTTATTCTTATATTCTAATTCTTAGAAACCATAATGAAGCTTTTTAGAAGATGCAGTACATTTAATTTGCTCACGGTTTAACTTTTTTTTTCCTTTTACTTGTCAATGTGAATCTTCAGTTGTATCTTTTTTTTATGTATGTAATATTTATGTATAAAAGGTATCTCATCCGCAGGTTAGTTGAGTCACAAGATTTAACTATTTATTCTTAACCAATAAAATAAATGGTAAATTTATAAGTTTGAATTTTCAAAACTTTCCTGCTTATCAATATGCCTATGAAACTTGTCCTTAAAACTTGAGGGATAAATCATGTATTAATATCTTCTAGATATTATATTTGGACAGGCAGGATATTAGATCAAAAATGGTGAGAGTCGACGAACAAATTTATAAGGTTACATAACATATTTGTGTAGCATAGCTGTCAATAGCTGTTTGTAATGAGTTTGTAAAGGTGATGGACCAAATGACTAAAGAAATCGTAAAAACTTAGCAAGTGCTGGTAAACCTCAGTGGGAAGGGGAGAGACATAGCTGGTAGGATTGCATTAAAGGGAATATTGCGGATTGGTGTTTAAAAAATGTTGGTGGACGAAAAGTACAGAGCGATCGTGATATCTGCACGGAATTTTTGTATTCTTAAAGTATTTTATTGTTATAAAATATTGATATAATATGTATATATATATATAACTTATGAGCTTCGGCACAAAAACATTTAAAAAAAAGAGATATTGGGGAGAATAACACACACGTGAAGTCTAATTGAACACTGATTTATTCTAGTTACATTCCTCTATTTATACTATTTACATTGTTGACATTCACTGTTTAGGATTAGTGTCTATACTGGTGTATGTCTTATCTTAACTCCCCCCTGCCAGTTTACGAACATTCTCGTAAACTCGAAAAACAGAAACAAAATATAAGTGTACAAAAGTAAAAAGAAAATTAAATACAATAGCTTCCAATCAAGAAATCTAGCACTTACAAAACAACAACAGAAAAGAAACCTTACGCTATGTACAAGAGCTCACTTAGCACTTTAACTTAACGTCATCAGCTTCTTCTGACCTACTATAACACACACTTACGAATACAAAGTAATAATAATACTAAGAGAAAAGAGAAAAAAAAAATGTCAGGCAACAGTAATCATACATATTTACAAGTTACTTGCTCCAGCTGGAATTTTCAGCTGCTCAATATGCACCATTCGCCGTTTCCTGGGCTCCGCCAGACTCTGAACGGTGACCAGATTGTGCTCCCGGATCGCGATCACTTTGAATGGCCCCTCGTACCTCAGTACCTCCTTAGCGCGATTTGACACGATCCTTCTGTAAACGATATTGCCTATCCTCAGATTTCCCACGATATCTTTCACTCCAAAATTATCCCGGGCTACTCTCTTACTCTTTTCTGAAACCATTCTTGCACGCGCTTTGCCCCATATTCGGTCAAGTTCTATTCTGTGCGCGACTAGGCGTTCCGCCATGTTGTCATCTATTATCGTACCGTTCCCGTCCCTACGGCGAGCCCGTAGACCAAAGAGGACCTCGAAAGGGGAGAATCCCGTACCCGTGTGGATTGAGTGGTTGTACGCCGCCACAGCCCGAGGCATCGCCACATCAGCCTCCAACCCTTTATCCGCATGGAACACACGAAGATGTTCGCCCAGAGTACTGTGGAGCCGCTCGATCCCACCCGACTTTTGGGATGCCCGGGTGTATTCCAATGCCAAACGACACCGCAATCCTTCATGTCCTTCCGCAGTAGGGCGTTATCGAACTCTTTGCCGCAGTCCGAGGAAATCGCATCTGGCATCCCGTAACATTGGAACCACGTTCGGAGGGCGTCGCCGACTGCGGCCGCTGACTTCTCTTTCACCGGATGGGCCATGGCTATTTTGCTGAAAATGTCCACTATAGTAACCCACTTGAAGCCCCTCCACGTAAAGATGTCAATTTGGAGATCCGTTAGCGGCGCTATAGGTGTAGACGTCTACCGGGGGATGGCGATCATACTTTGCGACATGGCAAATGGCACAGTCCCTCACAATCACTTCGACCGTTTTCCTCATCCCCACCCAGTAGTACCTCCGTTTCAGCGCTGCTACGGTTTCGTTAACCCCCCGATGGTTAGTCTTCCCCTGGTGGTAAGCTAACGTAACCTCTTTTTGGTGGTCGACATCGCGGATCGTTTCTACCATAAGGCGACACCGAACAAACGACCTATCCAGACCTATCTTCTCAAGGCGCCACAAATTCCTGATTTTATCCCACACCGTCGCGTTCCCTACATACAGATAGTGGGTCTTCCCAACTTTTGACGCATCTTCCAAGACCCTGCATATTTGTTCCTCTTTGACTCCCGGCTGGGACCAGACAGTAACGATACTGTGCTTCGCATACCTAGAGAACTCCATTTTCAAAAGCCCCGTGGTCCTGGTTTTCCATATTATTTGTCGGGTTTTGTCGTTGACTGGCCCGTCCAGTTCTTCTAGCTCCGGTGACCTCTCCTCCCCCGATCCAGCCTGGTCGGTGGAAACTTCACTATCCCGATTATCCGTCCCAAGTTCTCCTTCCCCATCTGGCGTCCATTCCCGGATAAACCTTTGCAGTTCCTCTGACGGTTCGCCCGCCTCTGGTTCTATGGCGTTGATTTGGAGACCGCGAGATAACCAGTCCGCCACCACGTTGTCTTTACCCGGCTTATAGACCACCTCCATGTTATACTGGCTGAGGATCTCTTTCCACCGCGTGACTCTCGCCGAAGACTCTTTTAAATTTCCAACCCACAGAAGGGGACGGTGGTCTGTGTGGACCTTAAACCTTTTCCCAAACACGTAAGGCCGGAAGTGCTGGACCGCCCAAACGATACCCAGCAATTCGCGCTCTAGCGCACTATACCGCGATTCCGCTTCCGTCAGCCTCCTACTCGCATATGCGATCGGTCTATCCCCCTTCTCGCTCTCCTGAGATAGTACGCTCCCCAACGCATACTCACTAGCGTCTGTCGTAATTGAGAACGGTTTGCTGAAGTCTGGGAATGCGAGAACCGGTTGAGTCTGCAATTGCTCCATGCATTTCCTAACCTTCGCTTCCATTTCCGGAGTAACCCGGATCGTCCGCCCCTTCTTGAGCAACTCGTTCAAGGAAACATGGTTTTCGGCCATTTCTGGGACAAACGGCGATAGTAATTGAGGGTTCCTAACAGCCTTCTGATTCCTTTCGCGTCCGTTGAGACAGCCATTTTAGCGATCGCCTCCACTTTCGTACTATCCGGACGCACTCCTTCCGCCGATATGGTGTGACCCAGGAAATTAATCTGTTTCCGCCCTAACACGGACTTTTCTCTGGAAAGCTTCAGCCCAAACTGCCTTATCCGCTGAAATACCCGTCGTAGGTCCTCAATATGCTGTGCCTCGGTTCTACTGAAAACAAGAAGGTCGTCCATATACACTTGGCACATATTCTCATCCAGGCCACGCAGGAACTCATCCATTAGTTTCTGAAATGTGATGGGCGCGTTCTTTAATCCGAAGGGCATGCGCGTAAATTCATAGTGCCCCCTTTCAAATGTGAACGCCGTCTTGCACTGATCCCCCGTCTTGGGGTGCATGCGTATTTGATGGTGTCCGGATTTCAGGTGCTAAAAATCGCCGCCCCACCCAACCTATCTAGGATATCATCCAACCTCGGAATGGGGTACTTTTCGTCAAGCGTGTTGTCATTCAGTTGTCTATAGTCAATCACGACCCTATATCGCTCCTGTGTCTCACCCTCAACGGCCTTTTTCTTTACGGCCCATAAGGGGCTATTAAACGGTGATGTACTATCGACAATTATGCCCTGCCGCTTCAGCTCCGCTAGCTCCACCCGGATATGATCCTTCAAAACCTGCGGGTACCTTCTTTCCTTTACATACGTACTCTTCTCCGATTTCAGATGAATTTCGTGAAAGGTCTCCCCTGTCACGCTCAGTGGATCCCCCTCAGGAAAAAAATATCTGCATATTCCTCCCTTATACCCGTCCTCCAATCCTTGCCCTGGGTGATTGCACCGACGCACCCCACACCCCTTGCCTCGTACCCCATCGTTTTATAGACCTTCCTCCCTATTCTGATGACCCATTGGTCCTTTACATTACGAAGTCTCGCCCCTAATTTTCCGAGGACATCGCACCCCAAAATCCCCTCATAGTCACGCGGCATGGTCCCCACCACATGTAAAGTTGCTACTTCGCCCTGTTTGCCCCATCTATCCAACGCCAGGTCAATTTCCCCCTCTACCGTACAGGGACCACCCAAAGTGATCAACTTACAGAAGCACCTCCTAATTTCTGGTTCCCTATTTGCTTGAAATATAGTTTGTACGCTATCTCTACCCACTATACTACATGAACTACCTGTGTCCACAAGACACCTCCACCCCTTGCAAAACTCAATAATAGGCAACCGACCGCACTTTTTCACAATATTATTTACACAAAAATGGTTGTCCCGCCATTCACACCATCCTCATTCTCTCCTTACCTCATCGGTTCGTCGCCCTGCTCTCCGTTGCTTACTTCTTCCTCCGGGAGTTCCTCTGCCACCAGGTTCGCTACCCTCCGCCTCGGATCCTGAAGTCTCGGATGCTCTGGAAGATTCGGACGGTATTCTGCTCCTCCGCCATATTCTCTGTGCGTTGACCTCCATAGGTTCGCCCCGGTCCTGGTCTCTCCTCTTTATGTATGGGCATTGCCTAGCCATATGTCCCTCGTTGTGGCACTCAAAACAGCGAGTGCGCGGGCATTGAGCTACCAAGTGCCCCGTCTTGCCACATTCGTGGCATCTCCTATCCTCTCTCCTCATGTTCTTCCTATCTCCGAATTGCCGCTTCTCTCTAATCATCGGCTCCTCCTAACGAAATCTCCCTCTCTTCTTCTCTCCGGGTCTATTCTTCCTCGATTCCTACCTGCTTCATTCCTGCGGTAGGACACTTTGTTCCACCCTGGTTCGAACACCTCTTTCTCCTCCTCGTCACGGGCATTCGCATCCACCATTTCCTGAGCACATTCTACGAATGTCTTATCTCTGGGTAGACCATCCTTCTTTCCGGTATCTCTGGCCAGTTGAACTTTGAGGACTGTTGTCATGAACAACATCCAGGCTTCCACCGAGCTGGTCTCCATCACTTCCCGCAATTTTTCATTTATCTTATTTAGTTTTGCGAGAAGTCCTGCTGCATATTGGCCGTTCGTCTGACCCGTTCTCTTCACCTCTCTAAACATTTGTAGCATGTCCTCCTCTGGGGCCCACCGCCCTCCTCCGTAGGCTTTTTTTAATCTCTCCTTAATCACCAGCCATGGAGTATCTTCGTCGGCTTGGATCAAGTTTAGGACACTCCTCCTAACTCGACGTGCTAGTGCCACTCGCAGCCTCCTCGCGTCGGTTCCTTCCAAAAGATCAGCCGCCTCCTGTGATTGTATGCTCCCCATGATTCCGTCTCCTCCTTTGATGAAGTGATTTAGCTCACCTACATCTCCATTGAACTTCTCTAGATCAGAGATCTCTCTCCTAATGTCTTGCGCATTAGCCTTCTTTAGTTTCATCTTTTCCAACTCGTTTGTCTCTTGCGCTATTCGGTTTGCTTCCTGTGCGGCTAAGTCCGCCCGCGCCATGGCTAGAGTTGTCGATGGATACGGCGGGAACTCGGGGTTTTCCTGTTCCGGCTCTGGTGGGTCTAAATTTAATGTTGCCGGCCTGAGAATACTTTGACCGTGTTCGTTCATGCTGGTACTTGTTGACATAAAATAAAAAAAAATACTTCGAATGTAATAAAGAAGAGAGAAAAAAAAAAAGAAAAAACTTTATGAACTGTTTTTCTGTAAAAAAAAATCTTCACTATGAACTGTTAACGAATTCCCGGGTTTCGGCACCACTTATGAGCTTCGGCACAAAAACATTTAAAAAAAAGAGATATTGGGGAGAATAACACACACGTGAAGTCTAATTAAACACTGATTTATTCTAGTTACATTCCTCTATTTATACTATTTACATTGTTGACATTCACTGTTTAGGATTAGTGTCTATACTGGTGTATGTCTTATCTTAACTTATTTATAGGTATATATATCAATAGTTTGCATTGGTATATGGCTATGCAGGATTTGTTATTAAAGATTATAACCAACTAGAAATACAAAATTGATCACTGGGAATTCAATTTAGGAGAAAAAATTCATTTTTTCCGTTTAAAAAAACTTCGTAAAAAAAAAAAGGAATTCCTTAATATATCTAATACTAAAAAAAAATTAATATTTTTTGGGGGTTTTATTTTTTCAAAGTTATTGGGTTGTTCGGAAAATTATGCAGGCAATTATGTTTTATTTAAAATACCCCTCCCAATAGTGAACTGTTCGTGTGTTTGTGAAGCAAAATGTTACATAGGTAAACAAACATGTTTGTTTGAAAGATTAAAAGTCAAAAGTCCAACAAACATATAAAGTTTACAATTTCGAAGAGTATATTAAATAAAACATAAAATTATTTTCCGGACAACCCAGTAGAAAATGGAATATTAGTCGCTTGGTATACATATTAGGATAATCGATACTTTAGAGAAAGTATGTCTGTAAATTTTTTACGTGAAAGTGACTTGTGTGTGGCAAGTATAAAATGCCTCTGAAAAATAATGAGAAAATATAAATCCCAGATTTGTTTAATTAATTGCAAGTAATTATTTTTATGGCTAAACATTTTTTTTTTTTTGCTACCGGGGTAGCCTAGTACGATGAGCAATCAATTACTGATTAATTATTTACATCTATGGCCGATAAATTATTTTACCTGTTATAAACCGTGAGTCGAATCTGCCTGATCTTTGTCATCCCACAAATGTTTATAAACTTTATAACGTAAGTATCTTTAATGAAAACCCGGAGGTGGTATTAAATGTGATATCTATCAAACACGTCCTTATACAACAGTTGCATGTCAACTGTAAGTCCCTACTATGCAGTGAACTCCTTTGGGTAGTCGTGGAGCAGAATTTATTTGGAAGAAATTTCAATGAACCGTATTTTAGAGTAAATTATTCCGTAGCTAAATATCTTGTTATATTTATTGTTAGCTATATAAATGTTGTTATTGTTAAAGAATTTATAGTTTATAGTATTTGATATTTCAATTTTTTTACGTTCCAAAACTTGTCGTTAATGGAAAAACCAACCAACTGCTCTTGATGGAAAGTAAAGAAGAAATTCTACATAATTATTTTTATTTACTATATATTACACTATGAAAATAAATAAATAATTAAAATAATAGGAGGAAGAAAATGGTCGGGATGGAGGTCGAAGAATTAATTCCTTAATAGTGAAAAAATATTTATTAAAAACCGATGTTTCGACATGCATTAGAGATTTTCTTGGTAACGACTATAGTGGTAAACGAAATATATATAAGAAAAAAAAACCTGTTCCACTATAAAACATGAAGGGTATTGGGTTCAGTAGATGGTAAAGACAAGCTGATAGTTTTAAAGGGAGGTGATTTGGTTGAGATTATTCTCAACTACCTGTTTTTTCCCTCAATTCCAGGATATCCACTTCATATTAGGTTTGTACGTAATACACAACCCAAAAAATCTAAATAACGAATTTTAGGAGGAGGGTCTGCATATCCAACTGTGGCTGTTAACAGATTTAATAATGTATCAGCCTGATTCAAACCAAGGGAATCCAGCTTAGCAACTCAGTACTCCATTAGTATATCCATGAGTTGCTGTAGAGAGCAGAGTGGCTCAGTAGTAAAATACTGACTTCCCATGCCCAAGGTTCTGTATTCAAATCTGGCTCGCTGGCAGACTGTTATTTAATCTCTTAGCGGTCATATATGGATCCTAGAAGATCTAGTACCCTCCTGAGGCTCACCCAGCTTTCAAAAAGTGGTTACCCAAAACAAGGGAAAAATCTGGTGGTTGGGCGTGATCTAGGACACATAACCTCCCTGAACACCTGTTGTCCATGAAACAGTACAGTGTCTAATATTTACTAAACCTTAGACTCTTCGCCGGTTGTAGTGGTACAGGTTTTTATTTTATTTTTGTATAAGTTGCTATACCAAAGGTCTCGGGTCCAACCTTTGGTACAGCATCTTAGTGTTCTACCCCGAGCTACTCCGCTCCCACGTAAGGTTAACTAATAATTATTCAAAAAATTATATAATAAGAAATAAAATCCGGTTTCTGAATAAAGACTTATAGCATGGCTATTATAAGATCTATTTGGATTTACGGAGCAGAGCTTTGGGGCTCCACTAAGCCATCAAATTCCTCTCGTATCCAATATCCTTATAGTCCAAAATCCTTAATGCTTCTTACTTTATTACGAATAAAGTGATCCCTAATGACCTCAATGGTGGTTTGGCCAGAACCCGATATCAATCCTGCATGAAAGTTCCACTAGTTTCAAACCTTTTAATTCCCAATAATCCTGCAAGGTGTCTAAAATAAGATGGATTCGTGACCTTCTAAGTCAAATTGTTATTACCACTGAGTAGCTTCTCCACTTGTCTTATCCATGCCTCTATGTACCATTCCTGCCGTTAAATTGTTGTATTTTTGTAATACAGTTACAATAAATGAATTAATAGAAAAAAAGGTCTCCGAATGTCTTTTGTAAAGGTATAGGCAGATAGTTATTATTAAACTGTGATTCAATCAGTAAGTTAAATATAAGAAACGTTTCAACTAACTTAATGCTACCTTTGAGACAGCAAACGAGCATATCCTGGGGATGGAATAACAGACATTAGAGAATTAGAGACAGACGAGGTGCCATTATTTTCTGTTAATGGCAGTTGAGAGTTGTGGTAGCAACAGCTGCGCACTCATTGCGTGATTATTAGCTATTAGCCAGGTAGTAAACACCCTCTGACACGCTCCTCATAGTTCTTCGATCCTCTCCAGTTCCGAACCGTCATTTATTATTCCAAATGATAGAGTTTGCTGGCCTTTCCACCTAATAAAACAGAAAGGGCAGAACAAGAAGACCCGAAATTAGCCATAGTAATGCAATTAGCCTGGGTATATGTATATATATATAGTGTTCATAAATATGTATATTGTAAATTAAGATTTACGGATAAAGATATATATGATATAACAACAACAAGAATATACACCCAAGACTGGGCTACCATGAAAATTGTTCAAGTTTACACTCTCTCTTAATTAGGAAATACGATAATAATAATAATAATAAATATGTATATGTGTATATACATTTGTAAATTTAGATGTATAAAGCTATAAAAGGATCATCGCACACACACTGGTACATACGTATACAATCTAGTTTTGTTTTAGATTTATTGTTTAATATTTAGAAACAATATTATCTCTGTTTGAAATTCTCCTGACATTAATGAATGCCTAATGAAATATATATGAATTGTATAAATGTATAGTTTTGATATACTTATGGAGTGGGGTAGTTCTGTAGAGTGCTGTGTTGCTAAGCTGGATGTTCTGGGTTCAACTCCAGCTGTGGTAAATAAATTATAAAATATGTTAGCAGCCAGATACCCACACTGAGGGATCAGCAGAACCTTCTTTTAAAATGTGTTCATTTTTTTAAAAGTTGTTTATTAATCCTCATACTAAACTGAAAAGACAAGAAACTGCTCGACGTTTTCTCGTACTTCAACATTTACTGGACAAACGCTCTAAGCTCCCAATTAATTACAAAAGACTCATTTACATGACAGTTATCAGACCTTTTTGAGTCGAGCTAGGCGAGCTCTACTAAACCATTCACCTCGAATCCAATCCTTACAGTCCAAAATCCTTCGTGAAATCCTCAATGATCCTTATTATGTCACAAACAATCTCATCCACCATGATCTTAATATCCCATATGTTGCTGATTTGGCCCAAACTAGATACCTATCCTTCCATGACAAGCTCCATACACACTTGAATCCGCTAGTCTCTCAACTTGCCATACTATTCCTGATAACCCTCCGAGGAGTCTGAAAAGAAGATGGCCTCGAGACCTTCTACTATAGAGCTTTATTGGAGTGCTACCGATGGATAGTTTCTCCACAACTCAACTCAACTCTGCCACTGAGCCACTGCGCTCCCTTTTAAATGTTTTTATACTATGGGAAAATATATTTCCTACGGATTAAAATTTAAAAAATTTAGGGAGCTGAGTCGCTCAGTGTGTAGAACGTGGGATTGCTGAGCTGTAGAATCTTATCTGGTTGTACCGGATAAATCATCTAATCTACTAGCATAGATAGACCCTTTGGGGTTCATCCAGCCTTTAAAAAAGAGAAAACTTGGCGGTTGAGCCTAATCTCAGTCAATTTACCTCTCTACACAACCGTTACCTTAGAAACAGTGATCTTTACCATGTACTGAACACAATACCTTAATGAGTGGAAGTGCTACATTTGTTTTTAGGTAATTAAGTAAACAATACTTCTCTACATCGAAAGCTCATCGCTACTTATATGTTATTGATTTAAGAAATAATTATACTCATTTCTTGTACGAGCTACAAACTTCCTAATAGTTGTGTAAATTATTATTAATTAGACTATTGGTTTTGGTTTTAGTATTTTACGTAATGGATGTTCTCAATGGTTTTTGTATAACAAGAATGTTGTTGAAATATTTGTTATAATATTACTAATTGAGTTGGCTGTTGGAAGAGGCCCTTGTGCTACAAGGAGTGAGTGGTTATTACAAATTTTTAAACTTATGTATGCCCACAATCGTGCAGTCAAAGAAAGGACTTTCAACGGATAAGTTGAAGAATTTAAAGTAAGCTAAATTCTACTTTGTAAATAAGTAATAGAAGATCTATCTCAAAATACCTCACCCTATCTGTATTGATAGCTAAGGTCAAAAGGTAATCGTAAAGTAGAAACGGTAATAACATAAAATTCATTTTTATTTCCTTACTTTGTTAAATATGTATTTACTTATTTTTTATTCCTCCAAGTTCCGGGTTCAAGTTCGTCTGTGAAAGGTAAATTTTTCAATCTGCTAACAGCCACAGATGGATCTTATGGCATCTAGATATTCCGAGATATGGGGCTCGGTCAGCCTCTATAAAGTTAGTATTCATAATTAGTCGAAAAACCTAATGCTGTACTCCACTCCACATATTTTCCTGATCTCTGGAAATTATCCATTGTAAAAATGATACCCAAACCTAAAAAAAGCACAGAATACCAATCCACTTACCGTCCTATCTCTCTTTTACCTTGCATGGGTAAACTCCTAGAAAAACTTATCCTCAAACGATTATATCCCCTCCTTGATGCAAATCACATAATACCAGGTCACCAGTTTGGATTCATGTCATCATGTGGTGGATGTAATCTCATCTGCATTAGATCGTGGATCATATTGTTCGGGCGTCTTTATTGACGTGGAACAGGCTTTTGACCGAGTAGAGGCTTACTATACAAACTCCGTAAATTCCTACCCCCTACGTACTTTCTCATCCTTCAACCCTATGTCACAAATAGAACTTTCCAAGTAAGCCATAATAATGTCTATTTGTCCTTCTTTTCACAATCTGCTAGTGTTCCTCAAGGTAGTATCCTTGGCCCAATCCTTTATACAGTTTATACAGATGACATCCCAACTCATCCTAATACTATCCTTACCACGTATGCTGATGATAATGTGATAATGATAATGTGTATTATCAGTCAAAACCAATCCAGTTATTGCATCCCAAAGCCTCCAATCCCATATCACTGATCTTGAAGAACGGGGTCAAAACTGAAGAATTAAAATAAATTCTCAAAAATCGCATCAAATCACTTTTACCTAACGTCGTAAACCAATGACTTCCAGTCCTTCATTATCCTTTATAATATTCCATTGGTACTTGTAGAACAGATCCGATACTTAGGGTTGCATCTCAAGAAACGATTAACCTAGAATCCTCATACAAGACTGAAAAGTCAAGAAACCGCTCGACGTTTCAGGCTACTTCAACGCTACTAGACAAACGCTTTAAGCTCCCAATTAACTACAAAAGACTCATCTACATGACCATCATACGACCTATTTGGACTTGCGGATTAGAGGTTTGGGGCTCCACTAAGACATCGAATTCCTCTCGTATCCAATCCCTACTTCTTCAAAATCCTTCGTAAAATACGCAATGCTCCTTATTTTGTTAAGAATAAAGTCATCCATAACGACCTTAATGTCCCATTTGTTGCTGATTTGGTCCGACCCCGGTATCTATCCTTCCATAAAAAACTTTATTACCACTCAAACCTTCTAGTTTCAAACCTAGCTTCCTCCTCAATAATCCACCGAGGCGTCTGAAAAGAATATGGCCACGTGACCTTCTTAGTTGAACTTGTCATTCTCATGTCATTATGTACCACTTAACATATTTACTTGCTGTATTACTGTAATACATACAGTTGTAAATATCAATAAATAAATTAAAAAAAAAAACGTCGAAAAACCTGGGGGTTGAGCGTAATCTCGTAAAAATCACCTTTCCGACAATGTACTAAATTCAAACCCTTCATGGGTTTTTATTTATTCTTAGTGGAGGGATGGTGTATCTGGTGGGCGTCATTTTGGCTTCTTTTGTTATTACTATTTTTTATGTGTGTTTTAATGTATTTATTACTATATATATAGAGAGATATGTATATATTGTTCTGTCGTGATGAGATCTGAATTCACTAAATATCGAAGATTGTTTTCGTGATTGTTGAGAGTTAAGACTTCTTTTCGAATTTTCAGTGAATGTTTCAATAATAATACATTATTTAAACACTCCTCTTAACCACAAAAAATTTAACAGCATGTAATTATTTTAATTTTTTTGGGGGGGTCGCCTTAGAGTTGGGGTATCGATCCACCAATTGTTAATTTAGTAATACTTACTTTTATTTTTTGTGTTTTCTTAAACGTCTGTCACCTTGTGCAAAATAATATTAATTTGTTCTTCTATCGTAAGTTTATTATAATTTTACAATTTTAATTTCCATTAAACACTTATAGCACAAATTTAATACTTCAAACTATTCCGTTATAATTCGTTAACGTATTTTTATATTATTTATTATGATTTGAGAACTGATACAATTCATCTCATTCAATGGTTCCTGATATCGGATGTTCGAGCCACGAACTCAGAGAAAGAAAAATTGCTTATATTTCTCCGTGCATATATATTATTATTAATTTCTAGTTATTTAGTATTATTTATGGTTTATTTTTTTATTAATTGTTATAATTTTTAAATATTTTTATTTTGAAGAGAAAAGATTTATCCAGGGCCGGGACTCGAACCAACTGAGCTAGCCTCCCTCGTACCACGGTCAGAAAAATCTTATATCATTCATAAGACAATTATCTCGGCTCTGGACAAATCTTTTCTCTTCAAAATAAAAATATTTAGTATTATGTTGCCAACTGTGCCGATTTAAATTTAATCGCGTTTACTCCCTGCTATTACAAATATATAACATGGTATGCTTCAAGTTTCCGGGATTGATACAGATCCATTTCCCGGTAAGGACATGGGAGCGCTAAACATTAACGTTAGAGGTTGCCCCTGAGTACATAGACACATATGATGGTACATAAACCCTATCAACATATCAAGCCGATCTGAACTGAGCATAGAGTACATATTCATGTACTAATTACTGATACACTCCGTCCCTTCCTATTATACTGTAGTCAATTAGCTCTATACAGTAGCTTCGTAATATCTCGTTCTAAAGCGCTCTCGATAGATAGCCTTCCTTGGTGTTTGTTCACGATTCAGGCTTTGATTTGATTGTGCCTCGTTCCAAGAACCTGTTAATATCAATTCAGAATAGCTCAAAATTAGGCAATTTAATTAAATATTTGCAGGATAAGTGAGTAAAAAATGTATGGTTTCAGAACTGAACGTATTTACTTGCGTTTTACGATTTGAACAAACAATTTTTATTATATAGTTATGTCACTGACCCATCCCAGCTGCACCTATTCTCTTTCCCACGGGAGTCAGCACAAGTCAGCACTAAGATTCTCTTATAAGTAACTCCTTAGAAAATAAGCAATCAATTCTTGTCCTAGTTCTAGACTGTTACTATGTCGGTTTAAATAAAGTTTACTTTTTAAAAAGTCTTTTCAAGTGTTCATTTATTTAATTGGCGCCCAAATAGGGACTTAGCGGCTTACCGAAATACTTCATAGAAGCTAACGTAAGAAGATTGTTTTTACAATTTCAAAGCTAAGTCAAAAATCTATTAAATACAAGAAGGAAGACTCAAGCATCCAGTCTTTACTGTCTGCTCTTCACTTGCTGGTCATTTGAGAACATCACTCCGCAGAACATCTGGGAAATCGACTCAAGACTGCAATAACTTCTTAACAACGCTTGGTAAATAAAAGACTTTAGTATAGTTCACATACTGCATGAACTTAGAATTAAGTAGACGCTTAGCTAACTCATGACTTAATCACAGTACAGTAGATCAGGATATTGATACAATGTCGGTATCAACTCTAGAAATAAAAGATTTTGATTTTAAGTTAATTCCTAATTATGATGGTGATTCTTTGCATTTGGTAGATTTCACTAAAAGTATTAAATATCTCTTAAATTTATATTGTAAAGATGGGAATCCATATAAAATTATAAATCATCAAACAATTTTATTAACAATTCATAACAAATTACAAGGTAAAGCCAAAATAGCTACCTATGATAAAGATTTTAACAATGTTGAGTCAGTAATCGAGTATCTAACTAGTAAATATCAGGATTCGCGGACAAAAGAGCGATTTCTTGCTGAAATTCTTAACACTCTACCATGTAGAAATGAAAATCCGAAAGATTTTATTGAACGGTTGATTTTAAAAAGATGTGATTTATATGCCAGGACGTATGCTGATGAAAGTATAACTAATAAGCAAGATGAAATGGCCAGATATGACAAACAGTTGGCACATCATGCCGTACACCAATTTCATCCAGATTTAACAGATTTTATATTTCAAATTAAATTTAATTCATTAGAAGATTTGGATAATATATTAAGAAACTCTGCTTCTTTTATAGTGTACAGATTATTTCCAACAAAAAGGGAATATCACAATAATAAAAATCATTTTGAAAAACCAAAATATTCAGACAGACCACGGGAAGTTAATAATAAACCTCCTTACCCAGTACGATATGAATATAATCCACCGCCCAGACAAGAATTTAGACCTAGGGAGCACTATCAGCATAATCACAATTACCATTACCAATACTGGGCACCATATCAACCACAACAATATGTCCCTAATTATAGACGGGAATGGTCTCCGCAAGATCAACATAAGTTTTTTAATAAACCGCCATCATATGGATATAGACAAAATGAAAAACCAAACTACCCTCAAGAACAAACATTCGGAAAAAGGGAAGACAGTAATACAGTATCAATGAGAACTGTCTCAAATAGGGTAAACCAAAACAATCATATAGAAGATGAAAAAGACAGTGTCATTCAACAACTCACAGAAAGACTTAATAAAGTAGAGCATTTTTTAGAAGTAGGTCCCAAGAAGGAGGAACCTCCGGATCAAATATAAATGAATTAAATATGACTGACACTCTACCACAGGTCATAGACAATAAAGGCTTAAAGTGGTTATTTGATACTGGCGCTACCAAAAATTATATACACCCGGATGTGGTACCGGAAAATGTAAAGAAAGTTAAGGATTCATTCATAGTTAAAACCCCTGCTGGAAGAAAAGAAGGAACACATAGTGTCATACTTCCATTAGAGGATCATTTAGGATTAAATGTTATGAGTAAATTTCTAATTTTTCCATTTTCGGACCATTTTAAAGTATTAATAGGATATGAAACAATGAAGAATTTAAAAGCTAAAATAAATTGTGAAAAAAAAGAAATATGTCTTGAAAATAGAGGAAAAGTAAAAATCTTCAATATAGAAGAAAATAGCAGTAATAATTTAAATATAATGGAAAATATAAAAGAAGTAAAAAATGCTATAAGGCATGAACATATAAGAGAAGAATTATTTGAAAAATTAATAGAAATAAAAAAACAAAATAATGAAGTAATAAAAATTAAAGAAGAACAATTACAACCTACGAACTTACTACAACATAAAACAACAACTAATAACTTAAAATTACCAACAAGTTCATTTTATATTAATAAAACAGAAAAAGACCCTAAGATTATTAAAACGCTAAAGAAAATAAATATAAACAAACTAAATAGGAATAAAGTAAATACAGGAAACAATCTAAAAGCACATCAAATTTTATTTAGAAGCAATCCCGCGGACGTGCGCAATTATTTAAGGGGAAAGGTTAAAAAAAGATTTTAAAGTATTTTGTACATCGGATAGAATATTGTATGAATCTAATGACAGGAATTGGACTACGGATATTAATTAGATTTAATATGATTAAAATTAGAATTAAATAAAATTACTATTAAAAATAATGATACTAAATCATAGGAATAAATAATAATTAAAATTAAAATTAGAAAAAAAAAATTAATAATAAGCTTTAATTATTAAACAATTAAAACAGTTTTATTAATCGCTTCACGAGTACAAAGTAGAAAACAATTCCAAGAATTTGTTTCATCAGCAGAAGATGATATCTTCTCAGAACAACTGTTACAAGAAGGAATGTAACGGACTTAGACGAACAAATTATAACAAACACATCAGGAAATGATACGCCAGAATATGAAAATTTAATTAAAGAATTGGATACACTTCAACAAAACGAAGTCCAACCGGATTCCGAGAGTTTATCAACTTGTCATTCGCAACTCTCGAGTAATGAGCAAATATGGTACTCAGAAAAAGATAAAGTTATCAACGTAGAAAAAAACCAATTAGTTATTAAAAGAGGTATCAAAGAAGAAATAAAATATACGAAATTATTTGGTAACACCAAACATAGATATGAACTATTCATAAACAATAAAAATCAAATAATACCCCTTCTGGACACGGTATTTAAACCAAACACTGTATATGGAATTATTTGTGAACCTAATGTAAAAATATTAGCTAATGAATTCGAAGAATATTTTATGGAGATAACAAATAATATTACAAGATATCCAAATGTTAAATTTAAAAGATATTATACAATAGCAAATGACATTGAAAACTTAGAAGAACAAAAAGAACTTATTTTAAACTACCACTTAGGCAAATCCTTACATAGAGGAATTCTAGAAACTTGGGAAAAACTGAAACGAGAACATTACTTTCCAAACATGCGTGATAAAATAACGGAAGTCGTTAATCAATGTGAAATCTGCAAAGTAAGCAAGTACGAAAGAAACCCAATCAAACCAAAATATCAGTTAACAGAAACCACAGATAAACCTTTCAAATATTAATGATTAATTATAGATACATTCACAAAAAGATTATTTGTAAAAGAAGTTGAAGCATTAACAGGAAATAATGTCTGTCAAGTTATTGAAGATTATTTAACATATTATCCAATTCCAATAAAAATTGTAATGGATCAAGGTAAAGAAATGAATAACGAACTTGTTAAGCAGCTATGTCAGTTGCGCGGTATATGGTAGATGTACACATAACATCTGCACAAAATTCCAATTCGCTAGGAGTTTTAAATAGAGCACATTCCACGTTTATTGAAATGATGAGAACAATCACTAAAGAAAAGAAACATCACGAATTTAAGAAAATATTAAATTTATCTATTATACTTTTTAATAACTCTTTAAATCAATTAATTAAACTTTCTCCTAATGAAATGACTTTCGGAACAAATAATGACAAAATCGTAGAAATGGATATCAAAGAGCAATACGTTCAAAAATATCACGACGATATGAAGATGCTACACAATCGCATAAACAAAATCATAATCAATGAAAAGGAAAACAGAACCAAAGAGTTAAATAAAAATAGAGAAGAACCTATAGTATTAGAAGGGAAACAATATTATAAAAATAGCCAATCTAGAATAAAAAGCCAGAAAAGATTTAATCCTACAGAAGTAATCATAAAAGGAAAACGAGGAACAAATAAAACTCATTTAAGTCAATTTAAAAGACCTAACACAAATAAGAAAAAATATTTTGTTTCAGAAAATGCTACTGCTTCTACTTCTACCAATAATGATACGGAGCCTGGAGGTAGTAGACCTCGCTAAATCAAATGGCATAGAGCAATACAACGTAAAAGAAATTAAACTTTTAACAGACTATGTAACTTTATATCATCAATATAATTTAACATCCTTAAAAGCAACAATGCGAAATCCAATAAATTCATCAAACACACTTTGTAAAGATTTACATGCAGATATATTTATATCTGCATGTAAATCTTAAATTTATATCTGCATGTAAAGCAGACTCGGTGTAATATTATCTAATAGACATAAAAGAGGCCTTATAAATGGTCTAGGAACAGCAATCTCATGGTTAACAGGAAACATGGATGCTACTGACAAACAACATTATGACGATATGATCGACAAAATAAGAAATAATGAAGATAGCAATAAAATTAATGAACAGCATCTTTTCCAAACTACTCATGATTTAATCCGTAAACATGAAAGTATTGTACACACTTTTAATAAAAATACTATTTCAATTAAAAATGAATTACAACGTGTAACTAACATAACAAATAATCACCAACTAATGTTTCATTTATTAAATATTCAAAACTATGTTAAACAATTAGAAATAATGCTTGAATTCTGTAAACTAAACATTGTACATAATAACCTATTGAGAGATATAATAGATACTTTACCCGATAATGTAACATTAATATCCAATGATGTAAAAACTTTATGGTTAACATCAAAAATCCATTGTGACACCCGCAATAATGTTATTATAGCTATAATTCAACTCCCCAGATTAACTAAAACTGTAACTGGTGTTTATATTTTACCAATTCCCATTCAAAGAGGGAATACATTTCAAATGTTACAACTAACAAATAATGTATTTTTATTTTCTGATAACTATTATTTTAATGCTCAATGCATGTTTTATGATGAAATAATTTGTATAAAGCAAGATATCAATTATTGTATAACTGATTTAACACTTAAGGGCATTAATAATCCTAATTGTAGCCTAGATGTAATTAAAAATAAGGTTGTATATTATTATCAAATAAGCACTTATGTATCCTTTAATATAAGTAACTTAAGATTATGTAATAATCATACTGTATTTATACCCACTGTTGCTAAAATACTTGTAGCAAAGCAAGATTGTATCCAACATTTCCCAAGAATTTATACTCATAATCCTAACTTTGAATATACTCCACAATTTAATGATCCATTTAAATATGATTTGAACCCTAACAAAACCATTCATGAATATTCTTATTTGTCTATAAGTACTATAACTATTAATTATTATGTATACCTTATTATTATTATTGGACTAATTTGTATTTTGATTATCCTTATTCTTTTATATAAGTTTGAATATTGTAAATCGCCTACTCCTCAAATGTATCTTCCTAGTGCACCTGTTCCCAGTAATCAGGAAATATTAATGAATGTATTTAGAAAATAGGAACTTCCAGGAGTAAGTTCAAATTTTGGGGGGGAGGAGTTATGTCACTGACCCATCCCAGCTGCACCTATTCTCTTTCCCACGGGAGTCAGCACAAGTCAGCACTAAGATTCTCTTATAAGTAACTCCTTAGAAAATAAGCAATCAATTCTTGTCCTAGTTCTAGACTGTTACTATGTCGGTTTAAATAAAGTTTACTTTTTAAAAAGTCTTTTCAAGTGTTCATTTATTTAATTATATATATATGATGGATGTAGATGCAAATCTCACTTTGTCCCCTTTTCATAAACGATCCACTCTTTCGGTAAAAACGATTTTAAACCGATTCTATTATCAATATAAGAAATAGAGAGGTAGTTGTTGCCCTTCTCTTAAAGATTCTGACTCATTTATCTCATATATTTATAATAGAATCGGTTTAAAATCGTTTTCAACGAAAGAGTATGTGGATCGTTTATGAAAAGTGGGAAATGTGAGTTTTGCATTTACACCCCTCATATGATGGGAACGTACGTGTATACAAGTGTCTGGCCTCAGGATCGAAAATGTCTTCTTATGCTTTGGGCTTTTTGGAAGAACAATTTTTTCAGTCTTCATGCCTGCCTATATATCTTATTTTTTTAATTTACGGTTTTTGGGTGAGGTAATTCCTATATCTTCAATTTGGTCAAATTCCATTTCTGTTTAGATATATACCTACGTGCTTTCCTTGTTATACATAACGATTCCTCCGAGTTCCGAAGGAAAACTAGGGATTTTTGTCATTTTGTTCCGGTTTCTTATGTCATTAGCTGCCAGATTTGAGATGTTTTCTGTAGTTTTTCTTTACTGTTATCAGTATGAGAGCGGAGTAAATCGGCGGTAGAGCGGTGAGTTGCCATACCTAAGGGTTCAAATCCCCTGACAGATTTTTATTTAATCTGTTCACGGCCGGGGATGGATCCAATGGGATTTAGGACCCTTCTGGGGCTCACTTAGCCTCTATAAAGTGGGAACTCGTAACAAGGAGGAAAAATCTGGCTATTGGTCTTGATCTAGGAAATCACCTTCCTGCAAAACCGTCGTGTAAGAAACAGTGCAGTATCTGTCATGAAAAGAACTTCAGACACTTCATGGGTTGTAGTGGTAGAGGCTTCTTTTTCTTTTATTTTCTTATATAAGTTGCTGTGCCAAAGTTCTTGGGTTCAACCTTTCATTCAGCAACTCAGCGCTCTATTACTCCGCTCCCACGTAATTATTATTTTAAAAAGTAAATTAACAAATAAAATCAGATGTCTAAATGCAAAAGTATTATTTTGCAAGCTTTGTTTAATATTTTTTCCATGTCATATTTTGTGTGATGTTGTCAATGTATGTGTATATATATATATAGAACCCCGGAAGGATCTCATTGTGCCATTTATAATCAAGATCAGGTATACAATGTTTTATCATGAACCTCCTTGAAGCGTCCATATTTGTAAAAAAAACAGAGACGAAATACCTTCGATGCGAAATAGCGTAGGTACTTTTATATAAATTGTTTTGTAAATCTACTTTTAAATTTTGTAAATCAATTGGTATTTTTGTCTAAAGATGAAATATTAATACTAATGCTATTAATCTGTTATATGAAAACTGTAGGTGGTACGCAGTGACCATAAACGCCGATAACCCCTTACGTTAAGGTCGTGGTTAATGGATAATCGACCGAAACTTTTGTACAAGTGGTTGAAATGATTTCGTTTTTCCTTCTTTCAGTATTAAAGAGGTATGCATAGGTCAAGGTTACAAGGGTATAATAAATGCAGAGTATAACAAACAACAAGGGTATAACATAATATTTCAAAGGCATGAAAATTGTTTATCAAGCCTTGAGATATAGACCGATCATATCTTATTTGATATGATTATTTATTATCTGGATTTAGTTATGTGACTTCGACTGGTAATTTTTGTGGACATTTCCCCTTCTATGTTAATACTCGTACATATACGAGTATATTTGCAGCCCCGGTCAATGAGTGGTTAAGACGAATTCTGTCTAGCGTGAGTTAACTGTAGGGAAGCAGAATCCTAGTAGCATTCTAGTAGTTTTACGCTTTTGTAATATGAGCAATAACTCCGTTTCAAGCCAATGCCTGACTTAGCTCCTTATGCATTACGAAAATAACACGCTTTCCGGTTTCCTTTGTACAAAAAAAATAATTTCGGATAAAGTTCGACCTAATCACTTATTTGCCAGGACTGTTGATACACAGGGTGTTAAGTAGCCAAACTGAAAATTTGAATAAAGGACCTCAAAACAAGAAAAAAATCCTATGCAGGTATGTCCGCAAACGTTTCGTTTAAGAGATATTCACACCTAAAAATTTTCACTGCTATAACTACTTCAAACTGCTACATTAACTACAATTTTTTGGACAGATGAAGTATTTAGGTGTGATAATCTCT
This sequence comes from Arma custos, assembly GCA_037127475.1. Lineage (NCBI taxonomy): Eukaryota > Metazoa > Arthropoda > Insecta > Hemiptera > Pentatomidae > Arma > Arma custos. The sequence goes on from CM073764.1 coordinate 74,688,858, forward strand.
TAAACAAAGCCTTTGAGGATATATCTCAATAGGACATTTTTATCTTGCTTTGAGGTCCTTAGTTTTTTAGTTAGGCTCCTTAAATCTGAAACACCCTGTATACAGGAATTTGATTATTTTTTATAATGTAAGAGGTTTTCAGGTTATTTTTTGATAGACGAGTTTATGACTTATGATTCTCTGGCAGCTATGGTTCGGTATTGTACCATGAGGGGACTTAGCCTTTGACTTGGCATGATTTCGATTTTCCGAAAAGTAGGGACTAAGCCAATAATATATCGAGAGTTGAAGATCGATGTGGGGGCGAGCACACAGGTGCAGGCGCAGAGGCCACCGCTCAATAGTCCTCCTTCGCTCTCCCTCCGTCCCTCTCTTCTACTGTCTCCATCTCTCTTTTTCTACAATCGATTATTGCATTAAAAATCTATTTAAATTCTCTTTAATTACCTAATTAAAAAAATAAAATTATATAAAAACATTTTATGCAATGTATCCAAAAAATCAGAAATTCTGTAGGAGTCCAGGTCTCACTTAGGTTTCACATAATTTTTTTTTCTGGAACTACATATAATCTACAGCCCCGGTGAATAAGTGGTTAAGTCGGATTTTTCCAGATAGAATTAACCGCTTTCAGATAACCAGAATCCTATCATTCTAGTTTTTGCCTTTAAATGGAGTTGTAATGTAAGCAATAACTCCTTTTCAAGCAAATGGCATATTTAGCTTAAATAACTTGATTCCACTTACAAGAAATTTATTTGGGAGAAAATTACACTTAACCCCTTTTTCACCAGGGTTGTAGATATATTGATAGATATAATTTTTACATTGCATATAGTATATATTTTAATATAGATATACATACATATTTCATATAAAGGAAAAAGTAATTATCACAAATCTATGTTGTGATCGCTTAAACTAAACAGTAAAAAAATATATGCAGTTGGTTGAAGATATATTTTTACTCTTCTCTTAGACGTGCAGTAATATCATTATATAATAAATTAATGTATGTTAACAATAATATTTTAATAATGTACTTTTTCTGAAGAACTAGTAAAACAGGAGATAGGAGTTTATCAAGGTTTAGGTTTTTCTTGAAAATCTGTCATGAGTGATAAGAACATATCTGGTTTTGAAAAGGGTTTTTAGGAATTTCGTCTGCCAGATTCCTAAAGAATATCCCACAACTTATCGTCGATACAAATTCAATGTACCCTAAATGAAAAACATTACTTTTCAGGAGGGTGGAAAATTCTTTTCAAAGTTCATTAAAAATCGGTGCGTAATGTCAAACATTTTATACCTATGTCATTGAAAATATTATATGTTGTTTCCGCCTTATAGATGATTCTTAATGGATTTTCAATCAATCTTATATCAATCGAAAACAATCTACAATTCACAGTGATATGTACGTTTTACTAGCAAACTGGATGGAACTGAAATTAAATAACAAATTTTATTAATGATATCTTTTTATGGAATCCTCATTGTTGGTAACCATTCCAAGGGCATACAAATACTATTAAACATATAATTGTTATGTGATCGAGACAAATAAACAAAACCAATAAGTTTGAATAGGTTTTCATTTTAGTAAACTAATCAATAAAACGAAGCAACGAAACACTAGAAGACAAAAATACAATATTGAAGTGTATTGGTTGGTAATAATTTGTGGGTGATAGCAAAGTCTAAGTAGATAAGGAAGGTATATTAATTCACTCCATACAGTAAATAATTGATAAAATTCTTATTAATTTATCTATTAAGATATATTTTAGTATATTACGAAATTAAACATATCCTTCCTCCATGCTGATAACCCATTGTAATCCCTCTATATTATACCAGAACATCTTATAATAATCTCCTGGTGAACTCACGGACAGTTTAAATCTAGTTTATGAGAAAATAAATTTTAAAGAAAATAGTAATATATTTTAATCACCATATTCGACGAAAAATATCATAAAATGTTATTAATCTTTTGGAATTGGAGTAGTTCAGTATGTAGAGTGCTGAGTTGCGATTCTGAAAGTCTCGGGTTCAATTCCGGCTGTGGTAGTTAAATTATTTATGTTTGAGTGGACAATAGTTGACGGGGTTGAATTGGTCAGGGGGTGCAATCAATGATAACACAAAATAAGTGAAACTTAATATACTTTTTAGATTAATATATTGATATTTACAACTGGAACAATATTATAACAAGTAAATCTGCTAAGATGAAGAAAAAAAACACTTGTGGAGAAACTACCCATCAATTGTTTAATGTGATAACACTCAAGGGTGAACCCTGTGGGATTTGCAGACCCCTTGGGCTCTATCGGTTCTATAAAGGGGGTACCTCTAACTTGGGGGGGGGGGGAACAAGGCGGTTGAAAAATCACCACACCGGGCAGCACCACAGAATAATTTTATTTTAATAATCGTCCCCCCGAATTATACTATACCCCCCGAAGTAATGTATAATAAGAATTTTATGAATAAAGAGTTATGTTTTGGCAATGGTGGGCGTGCGTAAACCCAACGTATTTACCCACCACTGCCCAACCCTGTATGTCAGAGATGGCAGGAAGGGGGAATAAAAAAATAAAAAAAAGTTGACAAATAACCTCCCTGCACAACCGTTGCATAAGGAATGATACAATCTCGGCTTCGTACTGACCCTTTATAGGTTCCAGTGATATTTTCATTCAATTACACATATAAATGTAGTGAGAGAGAGATAGTCCCCATATTTGATAATTGATTGTTTACTCGTATTAGTGTGAAGTAAAACCTCGTAAGAAATTTTCTTATATATCCTGGGACAGGCCTAAAAGCCGAGAAATCGAGGGAAGCTTATCGTGATTTAAATATAAAGCAGCTCAATCTGCCTAATACGTAGGCCACTGGTATGGAGAACATCCTAAATATGGTGGGGTCGCTCTCCCGTTATTGGAAGAGGACTCCGGAGGAATTTAAATATCGACGGGGGTGTCTTTCACCCAGTATGTCCCGTGGCTTATATTTATTGTCTCATTTATCATTTACCCTGCAGTCGCCTTTAATACGTATTACTAATAATTGCTAGTATTACTATGTAGTAATATATAAGTATTACTATGTTCGGAACTGGAAGGCCGCTGCACTGGATAGGGAGGACTAGCGAAAACGTATCAAGGAGGCCAAGACTCATTGCTGGACTGTAGAGCCATGAAAGAAGAAACAAAGAATAATTGCTAAGCTTTTAGCTGCAGGGCTGGTTCGAAACCGGTCTGCGTTAGCTGAAAATTCACAGCGCACCCACTTCCTTTTGTAGAAAGACTGGTAACCTGTAGGGATCACACACACTGATTTACTTAATAAGTAGGACATTGAACCGAATAAATGAATGTTGTTATTTTTATAGGTTCTTGAAATAAATAACTAAATGAATTTTTTTTAACTTTATTTTTTACTAAGGATCTCCTTTACCGAAAAGCTATTTGAGAAAAGGCTCAAGTCTTTCCCTTTTTCCTTAAGGTTTGGGCATAGACTTTATTATTACCTAAGACACCTGTATGTCTTTGAACTCGGCAAAGACCATTTTCTTCCACTAAAAAATAATTACATAGAATTTTAAAATCAAAAGGATATTTGGGTAAATTCGTAGAGTAAGCCAAATGATTTTTAAATCTATGCTAAGTTCAATCATTGAATATATTCATAAATTTTATGAAATATCTAAAGAACAATAAAAACGGTTGCTTAGAAGATTTAGGGTTAGAAATAATAATATACAAATAAATAAGTAATTTTTGTTTCACGGTCCAACTCTCAGACGACCACATAATTCAATTCCAATGAAAATGAATGCGTTCCTCAACCCTTTGTTGATTCGTCCAGTCACGCTTGTATGGGAATTGTTACGGTAGCTTTGGTAACATTATATAGTAAAATTATATCAGGATTTTTGACGACAGGACGTAGCGGGGAGTGGGGAAGAACAAGGGCGCTAATATCGATTATTAATTCATCACTAGGATGGAGGAAGGAGCGGATGAGCGTGATGGATGAGCGCGATGACGCCATGAATGTATAACATTTTGGAGCGGGGAGGTTCCTCTAACCGATTGGTCGCGGTGGCGGGGGCGTCCCTGCATGGATAGCACCAAGTCCCAACCCCTCGTTATTAGCCATTCATCATTCTCGTTTAATTATAATAAATCTAATCTAATCTAGGTTTAGCTAATTGTTTATTACAGCAAATTATGGTTTGTAATTATTGTTAGGTCGTTTCATTAGGAGTGGAATTAGTGGACTTCTGTTGTTTGCTATGTTTATGTTTACAGATTGTAAAGCTGTTATTAATCCTATCATTTTTATAACTATTTTTTTTTTATAAATGTATTTATTGAAATTTATAACTTTATACAGAATACATCAAGTAAATATAATGAAAGATAAGTCATGTCCAGAGAGAAAGGCAAGTGACTATCCAGTTTTAGTACTCGAAAAGTTCAACTTAGAAGGCCACGAGGCCAACTTCTTTTCAGACGCCTCGGAGAATTACCAGGAATTGGTTTGAAACTGGTGGGTTTGAGTGGAAATGAAGTTTGTCATGAAAAGATTGATATCGGATCCGGTTCAAATCAGCAACAAACGGGACATTAAGGTCATTGTGGATTACTTTGTTCGTAACAAAGTAAGGAGCATTGAGGATTTTGCGATGGATTTTGGATTGTAAGAATTGAATATGAGAGGAATTCGATGGCTTAGTGGAGCCCCAAAGCTCTATTCCGTAATGGGTCTAACGAATGTCATGTATATGAGTATTTTGTAATTAATTGGGAGCTTAGAGCGTTTGTCTTGTAAATGTTAAAGTAGCCTAAAACGGCGAGCTGTCGTTGTTTCAGTCTAGTATGAGGATTCCAAGTTAAGCGTTTTTTATAAAACATGGATAATATTTACTATCGCTACAATTGAAGGAACATTGTTTTTTTTTTCCAATCCCCTAGGAAAGATGAATCACCTGAAACCAACTTAAAAGCTATTAGTTTGAGTTGGTATACACATTATCTCTTTTACTGCACGTGGTGCATTTTAAGAGGGAGTAGAGACCTGAAGTGGATGAATGTTATTGGCTAACGAGAAATCTGCGTTCTTGTAATGAGTCTCACTAGCTGGAACGAAGATTGTTTAGTATGACATCAAATATGGCATGGAAACACGTTTTTTGTAATTTTTAAACTTTTAATCTTAGAGACTCGGCAGTCCAATCTACAAGAAACATTACTACCGTGTTCGGGGAAGGACGCCAAGAAATTTTCAGCTGGTGACAGATCACTTCTTTGGGTGAAAAAAGTGTTTTCAGAGGCTTTTTCATTTGATTTATGCAGTTCTGGGATTGAAAATTGTATAAGACGTTGGAGAAAATGTAGGTAAAGACTTTGAATTATAATGTTTTGATTTCATAAATAAATACGAGGTAATTAGTACTAATTAATCAGATCATAACAATAACATAAATAAGAGTTATTTTAAGCAATTATTTAAAAATTTGTTTTTTTTTTCGAAATAGTCTAATATTTTAGTCGCTAATTAATTTTCGGACTACCATATTCATAATAAGATTAGCATAATCTTGAAACCAAAATGTTCTTGTGTTCAAATGAAATAAATCATACTGATATTTGATTGTACATGTAGTACTCTATGTCCCAGAAACTGAAATCTTTTTTTTTTTAAACACTTTATTCAGACATTACAATCTGCCACTTGTGGGCAATAAGTAATGGTGCTATGAAGCTACAACCATTCCATAACAAAACAAAAAAAGTGGTATAAACAAGATAAAATAAGTCTAGATAAAAATAATAAAAATAAAAATAAATAAAATAATGTACACATTCAAACCCTATTTACAATTTGCCTGGGTCCCAGAACTAAGCTTCTTCCCCAGGAATGAGGGCAAAGCAGGAGTTCAGAAGGCCCTTGCCCCCTTTTTCCAGCCGCGTCACTGGAATAAAGTCCAATGGAAGCTGGTTAAGGGCGCTTCACACACACACACACACACACACAGGTCGTGAGTGGAGAATCTGGCCAGTGCCAGTACTCCAAATAGCATTATTATAACAAGTCTCGGGGCCATTGCCGGTTTAGGCGGCGGGGTGGATTGTATGGATGTGTGGAACTGGATAATGACTGAGCCAGGGGGTTGGGATGACAGGCAAGGTTTTGGTGAAAGTTTGAGAATTTAGTAGGGATGAGGTCGAGGACAAAAGGAATGTTGAGATCATTATGGAGGGTTTTGTTGGAGACATAATAAGGAGCGTTGACAATAGTTCTCAGGACTTTGGATTGAAAGGATTGAATGCGTCTGATATTCGATTTTTTTGCGGTCCCCCACAGTTCCAGTCCATAGGTCCAGATAGGTTTGATGATCGTCTTGTATATTAGTAGTTTATTGTCTATTGAAAGATGGGAGGCCCTACATAGTAATCTGTATAGTTGGCTGAAACGTCTGTTAAGTTCTTGTCTTTTGAGTCTGGTATGAGGATTCCATGTAAGGCTTTTGTCTAGGAAGAAGCCAAGGTATCGTACTGTGTCGGAAATAGGCAGGATGGTTTCGTTGAATTGGACAGAAGGACATGTTCCCCGGCGAAGTGTAAAAGTCACGTGTTTGCATTTTTCCTCGTTGACTTTGATCCGCCATTGGTTACACCAAATTTCAATGAGTGAAAGGTTCCTTTGGAGGTTCGAGGAAGCCATTTCAGGATCTGGATGAGATGATAGGATGGCTGTGTCGTCTGCGAACGTTGCAAGGAAGGTTTCAGGAGTAGTTGGGATATCAGCGGTGTACAATATGTATAGGATAGGACCCAGGACGCTGCCCTGGGGGACTCCAGCTTGAATTGGATAAAGATTGGAGTATTCGTTACCACAGCGCACTTGGAAGTAGCGATCAGAGAGGTAGGATCGAAGGACTAGGAATAAGGATTGAGGTAACTGAGTTTTGAGCTTGAACAGCAAACCGGCGTGCCATACCCGGTCGAAAGCTTGTGCTACGTCCAGAAATGCGCCTGTGCAGTACTGTTTGCTTTCAAGAGCAGAGGATATGTGATCGACAACTCGGAGACCCTGCTGGACCGTCGAGTGCCTGGGACGGAATCCAAACTGATGTAAAGGAATATTGGATTCGATTATGGGTAGGATTCGTATCAGGAGGATCTTTTCAAAAATTTTGGAAAGAATAGGAAGCAGACTGATGGGTCAGTATGATGACGTGTCATTTGGTGGTTTACCAGGATTAGGGAATAGAGTGATGATGGAGTGTTTCCACAACAAAGGGAAGTGAGTTGTGCGAAGGATACAGTTGTATAGATAGGTAAGGAAAATAATCGCTTTTTGGGGAAGATGTTGTAGGATCTGGGTGGTTAGAAGGTCATGTCCAGGAGATTTGCGGACTTTTAATTTTTGTAAGAGGAATTTGACCTCAGAGGGGTTTACAGCGTTAGGAGGTAAGGATAGTGGAATGGGTGAAGAGAGGAATTCATTAATATTGGAAACGTGCGTAGGGTTGGTTTCAGGATGTGGAATAAATGTATTTGAAAGGTGTTTGGCAAATTCTTCTGCTTTGTCCTCATCTGATGCAGCCCAAGAACCATCTTCACGGCGGAGGGGATGGGAAATAGGGTGGTATTTAAGGATCTTTTTGGTAGCATTCCAAAGGGAATTATCAGAAGCGGATAGTGTGGAAAGATAGGCATTGTAGGTTTCGGATCTATAGGTTGTCAGGTTCTTTTTAACTAGTTTGGTGAGGTAGTTATACAGTCTCCGATCGTGATTATGCCTAGTCCTTTGCCAAAGGGATCGGTAACGGCGTTTGGTAAGGATAAGATCCCTAAGATCTTGTGGTAATGGATTTTTCTTGCGGGGTTTGAAGGAAGGACGAGGTGAAGATGCAGTCCAAACTGCTTGCTGGATCAAATTGGTAAAGGAATCGACTGCATCATCTAACTCTTGGGGTGTTTTTAGGGAAACTCTGAGGTCAATGGTGTCGGATACAAGCTGGTGAAAAAGGTTCCAGTCAACTGGTCCCCTAATAAATGATGGCGGTGGAAGTTTGGGTATTGGGAATACAGAAAGGGTAAGGATCAAAGGACTGTGATCTGAGGAAAGTTCATCAAGGCGTTCTATGGAATAGTTTAGGGGACCTAAGCCAGCATGGATAAAAAAGTCGAGGAGATTAGGATTTCTGTTTGGATCAGTGGGCCAATATGTAGGAGTGCTTGGAGAAATAAAACTGGAGTTGTGGGAATTAAGTGCAGACAGTAGCATGCGGCCTCGGGAATTAGTAGTTCTTGATCCCCACTGTTGATGTTTCGCATTAAAGTCTGCACCTAAAAGGAAATGGATGCCTAGGGAATCGAGGAGAGAGCTGAATTGGGAATCGGAGATGGATTTATTAGGAGGACAGTACACCGATGCTAATGTGATAGGAAAGGAAAAGGTTTTGATTGAAACAGCTGTAGCCTGAAGGGGATCGTTTGAAGGTAGGGGAAATGACTGTTGGGAAAGGGATTGATGGACTATGACAGCAGTACCACCGTGAGCTTTTCCATCAGGATGGTCAGTCCGGTAAGTTTGGTACTGTGTTATGTTGAGCTGCCGTTTACTGGTAAGTCGAGTTTCTGTAATTAAGGCTACATTAATTTTTTTGTCATACAGTAAAGATGTTAGTTCGTCAGTGTGGTTTCGAATACCATTCGCATTCCAAAGGAGAATAGATAGGGTGGATGTCATTTAAGGATGTTGTGGGACAGGAAAGAGATGGGAAACAAGATTTGTTAGGAGGGATATTAATGGTGTGACCATTGATTTGAATTCAGAGAGGAATGATGTGAGAAGTGTCGTGAGATCAGTAGCATTTGAAGGAGGAGGTATATGTGGGGTAATAGGAATTTTATTCATGGAATATTGAGGTTGCTGGGGCTGGTTTTGTGCTTGTATAGGGTTGATTTGAGGTAGAGGGATGTGTTTGGAGGGTTCGGGTTGCAGCGTGGCCACGAGATTATTCGGCTAACCACCTGACATTTCTGCATAGGAGACAGTTCCATTTACAATTTTTGAAGGTGGGCCGACGTGCTGCCAGAACACGTGATTTTATGTTTTTGTAGGTTTGACAACCTTTGTAATTTGCCGGATGTCCTTGAAGACATAATTCGCAGACAGCAGGAGTTTCCCGAGGCTTGATACACTCTTCGGTTTTATGCGGTTTTCCGCATTTGACGCACCTGGGAGTGTGGTGACAGTAGTGCCGGGTGTGCCCGTATGATTGACAGTTATGACATTACACAATGTCTTTCTTAGGGTACGGTTTTTCAACTTGAATCTGGGTATAGTATAGTCTGTTTACCTCGTAGATTTTTTCAACCCCGGGTGTTGGTTCTAGGTCAACGAAGAATAGAGGCATTGGAATTTTGTTGCCTGGCTCAGGGTGCCCAGTATTGTTTTTGCAGACATTTGTTATTTGTCTGACCTTGAAGCCCATTCCAGTGAGTTCTTCCTCAATGACGTCTGCAGGGGTGGAGGGGTGCAAATTCCTGATCACCACTCTGATGGCTCTTTCCTCCTTTAATTGGTATGTGTGGTAGTCAGCCTTGGTATCTGTAAGGTATTTCACAATTCTGCGGTATGTATCGGGCGTGTCTGATTGAATTTTTGTATCATTAGTCCTACTGGTGCAGTAGTATTTTCCAGAGCCTATTGTATTGTTCAATTGGGTGCAGAGGAGTTTGAAGTTTTTTATGTCTCACGAAAATAGGTGGTGGCCTATGCACTTTAGGGGCCGATGGACTCCATTGCTTCACAAGTAAGATTTGTCAGTGGCTGATATCTGTTTGGTGAGTAGAATGCTGAGTCTTCAACCAGGGTAGATGACCCTAACTGGATATTTTGATTTGTTGGCCCTGCCACGGATTCTAAATTATCATTAGGAGTCACAGGAGGCGTATCAACTTTGCGCCTTCTATTGGGTTTCGGTTTAGTCGGACTATTTCTAGTGGCTGACTCAAGGGATCGGCTTCTCTTGGCTTTTGCTTTTTTATCTGCTCTGCTAGACAAAACCTGGTGGTGGAATTTCATATTGGTGATATATATAACTGGTGATGAAAGGAAAAAAAATAATAATAATAAAAATAAAATAAATAAAAAGTTCGCAACAGAACTGATCTGGCCACTGCATGGTCCAGCCTCGGTGCCAGGGGCCTTACTGGTAACTGATAAGAGTCCTCCTACCTTGGCTTTGGTGGGGATGGACCCGCTGCTGCTTGCACACGAGATAATGCTCTGATGTCGCTTGAAACAATCGATCTTATTATAATTATTGTAGTAAAGTAAAATCAGTTATTTTCTTTGAAATTTCACATTTCACTTCACTGAAACACGAACTATGACAATGTAAAATATCATGTATGTACGAAGAAAGATGATGAATACAGAAATAAGTATCACAGAGATGTTGTTGCTCACTCCAGCGTGTGCTGTGAACTCAAACCGAAATCTAGTAAGCAACTTTAAATGTCAATTTGAATCTAAACCGTTCAATAATAATGAAACTACATATTTAAGTAACTATCCTCTGCAACAAAGTCAGATATAATTTGGCAATGTATGATGCTTGAAGTGTTTAACGGGCGAGGAGAAGAAAATATAAGTTGATATGTTGACGTTCTGTTTCCGGAGCCTGACAGGGCTGGCACCTTTCCAATCTATGGAGGCTTTGTCTGTTGGCCAGCCTGCGGATTTTTCCGATCAGCCCTTCAGCCCTTCTGTCACATATTGTTCGTTGGAAAGGTCTCTCTCTCCCCGCCAAGTGTGTGCCCTTTGTCGTCAAGTCCAGGTTTTGGCTTTTTTGGGGATTTTTTTTGGGGAGAGAGTTTGTTTATTTATATTTTGATAATTACAGCTCTTTTGCTTTGTCAGAGGACTAACCGGGTTATTTTCCATCTTTTGTTTTAAAAAAAATTCACTGCTCTAAACAGTGGGTTATTATTGGGTATTTGGTATTTGATATTTGTCAATAAAAATTACTCGATTTGGTTCTGGAATCTGGTTGTTAAGTGGCCCTACTGAGCTCTTCAACTCACTGTTTACTCAATCATTATTACACATACAATGCAATTATCCAATATGATACCATTACAGTGGTATAACACAATTATATTAGTTTGTTTGTATATATTGATTAAAACTGAAAATCGTTCAATTATTTAGTAATTCATGTCTCAATCTCGAAGAATCGATACGAAATTCGTTTCTTTCTCAATTTTTATAGACCTCCAGTAACTTATTGAATATTTAAATTATAATTAATTTGTTTCGCTTCTGTAGACGTTGGTGAATTAAAAGAAAATGGTTTTCTAGTAAGGTTTAGTAGTATTTTTCTTATCTATACAGATAAGGCGCTGCAATCAAACAGCTTTACTGTGCTTACATTTCAGTTGGTCATTCTAAACCTATATCTCAGAAATATCTAAATCTTGTAATATGCCTTTACTATACAGATATATTTTTGCATTAACCGGAAAATTAACATCAGTTATGGGCTAGGTTTGAAAAAGTAACAACATAGGTAAATATTGGTGACAGCGCTATTGTATTTGGGTAATTTGCTTGGAATGTTGTATAATGTTAGAACTTGTTTCAGCTTGCGCTATATTAGAAATAGAGATAATATAGATGTCAACGAATATTTTGTATTTTGTGATTAAATTTCTAATAATTTCTAATATCTTATTTATTTCTTGGTTTGAATGTTCAGTGTTCTGTAAAATATTGCTTTTTTATTTTGTTTTTTGTTCATATAACATCACTTTATGCTGCTAATCGGACGATGCTACAGTGGGAGCTCTAAATTTTGCCTATCCAGGTTTAATTAGGATAGGGATTTTTAACGAGTACCTGACATCGTACATGCTCGGGACCCTCGTCTAACGTCCCTTCCGAAGGACGGTGTAACTAAGGATTTTTTACTCCCTTAAAAAATCCTAGGACCACCTGCCGGGCTACGAACCCGCGATCTTGGGTTTAGTAGTTTGTTACGCTAACCACTAGACCACAGGTGACCGTCTTTTTTATTTTGTCTGATATAAATATAGGAGTGGGAATAAATATTTTAATGTATGTCGGAACGTTTATTCTCAGAATCTAAAATTGGATCGGAGATCTTTCGATATTTTATTAAAAGAATAGAAATTTATATATTTAGGTTGTTATTTTTTTTTTCTCAATCATCTTCGTCCATTATATAATATATAAATACTAAAGATTTAGATATAAATCTAACGCGATTGTGAAATAAGCACATACTTTTGTTTTCTATCCATAGAGATTGCTATAGGGTTGATAACTGATGTAAAATTAATATAGAATCGCCTATTCCAATATAAATTTTAAAAATTTATATGAATTTTTCATTCTCCTGGAAAATGGTGTTTTACTCATTCGATACTTTTGTATCGATGATATAACCTACGTGTTAATATTTTAAATTTTTGAATTATAGTAAAAATGTTGTGTTGAAAAATTGCTGCTTGCGTTCTGTATCAAAAGCAGATAGCTCCATTTTTGCCATTTTCGTTAGTTCGTTAGTCAAGCAATTTAATCCTCTCAATGATTCTAGTATTTCACCTATTTCCTAATCTAAGCCGAACGTCAAAACAAATAATTAGCAAACTTATGTTTGCTATCTACTGAAATGAAATGATATACATTTCGATTAAATCAGATACTCAGATCACTGTTTTTCAATAAAATACTTATTACACTATTTACAGTAGACCGAATATTATCCCGCGGGCAATACAGCGTGAAGCCGATATTCAGGAGGTCTATAACTCACACGTGGCGGGGCCGTGACATAGAAGGGGGGATATGCATGACAGACCGGAAGCGGGGAGACAGGCAACCCTACTCCCGTCAACTTATCAACGTCCGCTTTCTTCGGCTCCCTCCATCTTTATTTAATTATTCGGGAGGCCGTGTAAAACAACCACTGCCGGCGTGATATCCCTGTCATGAATTATGTACACGGTTTATATGAGCTGGAAGAGGTTGGGGTCTACCAACGCCCCCGTGTTTTCCTCTTTACCTCAGTTTTTGCGCTATTTTGCCCATATTCCGCTTGTGGGTGTGTGTATATATATATATCGGTTTCTACTTTTTTCGACTGTTATATAAATGTTACTATATGTTTTATTTTCTTGAGTTTCAGTACAGTCTCTACCATGTACTGAACCCCAGATCCTACACTTTTTTTGTTATATTGTTAGAAATTGTATTCAATTTTTTAGCAATTTTATTAATTTCTAAATACGTCATTATGGAATTATAATTATGATGAAATTAAATTCCCACCTAATATATTACAGACCTTAATAAACCTATACCACTACATACCATGAGGGTCTTGGGTCCAGTGCGTGGTATAAACAGTACTGTTTCTAGGACAATTGATGTCCGCGGATCACACTCAACCGCCAGGTTTCTGTATGTCCCTTCCCCCTATCAAGAGTATCAACTTTATATAATCTAGGTGAACCTTAGAAGTGTCTTCAGATTCCAAAGGGTCCATCCCGGTTTGTTAAAAGATTAAATATGTACCATAGCCGGAATGGAAAAAATGAAAATAAGGCAAATTAAAAGAAAAATAGGAAGAAGCTCCATAGTTCTATTTTAAAACACTTTTCTGAGGGAACAATAACATTCGTTAACGTTCTTGAATCCATCTTCTATTTCCTGTTCCAATTGTGCCAAGATAAATAAATGTTTTAACATTTTGAAAACTACAACTTCTTCCCGGGAAGACTGTTTCCTAGACAAGAGCATATACTTTGTTTTACCTTTAATTTATTATGAGCCCAGCCTGTAATTAATTGACTAGTTGATACTATTCATTAAAAAAGAAGTTTATTTCTTAAATTATATTTCATTTTGAATCTTGTTGTTTTATTGTTGTTTGTTCTTTTAACGTCACTTTTTACTGCTACAGCTAATCGGACGATGCTACATTGGGAGTCTGAATTTTGCCTATCCAGGTATGAATTAGAATAGGGATGTTTAACGAGTACCTGACATCTTACAGGCTCGGGACCTCCATTTAACGTCCCTTCCGAAGGACTGCGTATCAAAGGATTTTTCACTCCCTTTAAAAAATCTTAGGGCCACCTGCCGGGCTACGGATCCGCGTTCTTGGGCTTAGTAGTTTGTTACCCTAACCACTAGACCACAGGTCGCATCGTATCTTGTTTATTCCGATTATATTACATGTTTTCATGTTGTCCGCGAACGCTCGAATTTTATTCTAGAAATCGATATATATCCAGATTATTAACTTCTATCTTATTCTGCATGACACTATTACGGCTCCCTGGCGACAAGAACATAGCAATCTTCAACGATTGGAAATAATCGAGGGGGTTGAAAGAAAAGATGAGATCTCCCCTCGTGAGAGGAAGATAAGGGTTGAGGATTGAGGTGGGGTCCTCCGCGACGGGAGTGACGCCGGGGCCGAGCACTCAACATTGTGAAAACATGGCTTGTTTACTCAAATCTCTCCTCTGTTTAGAAATGTGACAAAAACTAATGGCGCTATTTGTAACTGTCCCTCTTAGTCACTCCTATTGAAACAAAGCTTCAGTTTTATTTTTTGTACACGAGCTCTACTCGATTCAAGATTATCTTTATCGCAATAAATGGATTGTGTGTTATGATAACTGAATATTTTTTTTTTTTTATTGGTATGGGTTAACATAATAATAAGTCTATCAAACGATTCAGTGTTACTTATAAATTATTTTATTTTTATATGATATAATTGTTCTCGAACCCGGGACTTTCACCTCTCCTTAGTGACGCCTCAACCATCTCGGCCATCCTGGCTCGCTTCACGGCCAGCCAGATTCAGTGATAATATTTGCATTTTATACACTAAAAACTCAGGAATGAATAAGGAAGATAAAAAATATATAAAATCTAAAATAAAAAAATGAGATAAAAAGAAACATAATTAAAAAAATAATAATAAAAGAACATTTTATACTGAAATAATAGGCACATATTAAAAATAGTATACGGATATCTTGGTATCACGCATCTCTTGAAATTCAATAAGGATTTTAAAAAGAACCTTGAGGTTTTTAATACAAATTTAGCTTAAAGTAATTTGATGAAGAACTTGAAAAAATGGGTTATCTCAGCAGTTACGTACTCGTGTATAATAACAAGATGGTTAGACTTGACTAAAGAAGATCTTGATTGATTGTTTCATTTCAACATGGGTTCACAACCTTTTTAGATGTGCGGACCTCCGATTTTGAAAGGAAAACTTCGAGGCCCACTAACTAAACATAAATATACAACATCCATAGCATTGTGTTAGGAGAAACAGAAATCACGGCTTGTTAGCTTATATTTAGTTTAAAATTTGCTATCTAGATCCATTTCTGGATTATGCTATACAACCAATAGTTACTAGCAACTGAGTGACTCAAATTGTTTTCACTAATTTTTTTATCTACTCTCCGCTGCCGTTTCCCATTGGTTGGGAATGGCTTTATTAAAACATATGTGGTGAAATCAAGGCAACGCCGTCCGAACTCTTCAGTCCCGCGGTTGTATATCGTTAGAAAACATTGAAGGAGAGGTCTCACTAGTTTAATCAAATCGTGCAGAGAACAGGAATATGCCATGAGCCATTCTTCACCAGCTATTTACAATTGCAAGGCTTGACCTCGGATATACGGCCCTAAATTTGCTTCAGCAGGAACCTAACTGAACAGAGCTTCACTGAATTATGGAAATGTAAACATCTTCATTGCCGATTTTATGTCTTGGAAACTTCTGGAATCAATTTAACAACAAAAGGGTTCCTTCTGGCTATACTAGTTATAGCAAAACGTTGGTACAGGAAGTATATCATGCAGGATACCATTGATGATAAGTGTCCTCTAACTAAATCTTCAAATACAACATGTGACCTCATTTACTAGTGGGAAAAGAATATTTTCAAAGACACTAACATACAGCAAAGGTCCATTCATCAAGCAGTATCTGAAAAATACCAACTAATTAAAGATCACCAACCATTCAGCGGCATTGTTAAGTTGTAATTATATTGGAACTAGACAATGATGACAGACCATCCTATCCCAACGGAGTAGACCAGATATGCTTATTACTTATATATTTATAGACAAGACAGTAAAGAAAGCGCAAATCGTCGAGTTCTCGCCGATGATAGTATGCAGAAAATATTAAGCGAACAAATTCGGAAATATCAAGACGGAAAAGATCTTGTGACGGGATTAAACACCTATATAGGCTGGTAGAAATAAAAGTACTACCAATTGTAGTTTTTACCACTAGCCTAACTCCAGAGGAAACAATCTAATCATTGACTTTGAACCTACAAAAAGCAAAATTATTAGAAACCGCTAGTATATCAAGAACATTTATAATTGGTGGAAAAACAAACAGCTTAACTTTTACCATGGTCCGTGTACACCAGATCATCCACCTATGCTAAGAAGAAGACAATTATGTTGAAATTAATATTTCGCATTATTCCGTATTTTATGCAGGTTCTCAAACCTCAAACTGCTATTATGGATTATTGAATTATTTTGTGGTGGGGAGCGACCTCTAAGAAAGTGATTGGGTCGAGTTTCTGCTCTTCCATCACAGTTTTTTTTTAAGTGTATCAGTTTACGAAAACATTACAAAATCTGTCATAACAAATATTGATTTAATTTGATCACTTTTATTTATATATTTCACATTATATTTTATGTGTTTTTTTTCGTAATTCACTAATAAATGATGTTTTAATTGTGTTTCGGAAAAAAAAAATCTGTACCACTAATCATGAAGGGATTAGGGTTCAGTACATGGTAGAGATTGTACCATTTCTGAGATAACGGTTTTGCAGGGAGGTGATTTGTCCGAGGTCACGCTGAAAATTGTTTTTATATAAAATACTCATTAATTATATGCCGATTATATGATCTATACTTAATGGAATATTGAAGTAACCTCTAAAGCAATAAGAATTTTTCGAGTTGAATATATTTTTAATTTTATTTTCTGTTATCGACTAGAAGTTTCTTTTATTCATAATAGAAATAGTACACTTGCTAAACTGTGGTATTGTTTGTTTATTCATTTATGCCGCTATGGCTATAAGGACAATGCTAGAGTGGGGGCACTCAAATTTGCTTATCCAAATATGTTTAGGGATCTTGTACGGGTTCTGGAACCCCATTTTACGTCCCTTCCGAAGGACAGCATATAACATAATGTTGACACGAGCTTTGCATATAAATTGTGATAACATTGATTTGAATTGGGTTGTAAAAAAACCAAATTACCTTGCTTACCAAGTTATAGTTGTTCTCAAAGACTATTCGTCTGACTAATAAAGACTTATAGTGATATTTTCTCACAGGGAATTATCAATTTTTCCCTCGAACGACGCGCTGGGATAGCCACGTAGCTAAGTGGAGCAGAGGAATATCTAGTGGAAGTAACTGCTTGAATCGCACTGAGTCAACTCGCTGTTAAATGGGCCGAGAAATTTAATAACAGTTAATTCAACCCCCTTCCAAGGGACCCTTTTATGGTGGCGTGCAGATTGTCCCTATGAAAGGTCACAGGGCTCAAATGTCAGGAGTGGGGATCTTCAACAACCGATTCCAAAGTCAAACTTCATGAATAATATTAAATATGGCCGCATTATGTGAAGAGGAGTTATTCTGTAATTGTGAGGGCGTCTTTCAGGAACTTGAAGTAGGTTCCTGCTCTCCTTCTCAGAATGCTCTCTGTGCCTTCTTCAGCTCTCCAACTAAACAGATTTGGCTCTCTTCAAGAAGTAGGTTAGATCTTGATATTATTTCTTTTTTTATACTTTTAATTTTATTATAATGTTTCTTTAACTGTTAGTAAATATATAAAGACTTACATTCAAAATAAGAAAAAACCTCTACCACTACAACCCATGAAGGTTCTGGGGTTCAGTACATAGTAGAGACTATTGTTTCTTGGACCACGGTTGTGCAGTGAGGTGATTGTCCTAGATCACGCTAACCGCCAGATTATCCCCCTTATTTAGGGTACTCACATTATAGGCTGGGTGAATCCCAGGAGGGTCCTAGATCCTACTAGGACCATCTCCGGCCGCTAACAGATTAAATAAAAGTCTGCCAGCGAGCGGGATTTGAACCCTGGACCTTCGGCATGACAACTTAGTACTCTACCACTGAGCCACTCAGCTCCCTAACACGCAAAATACATATTTATTCATTTTTTCAAAATTTATTTATTTAAATCTACATTAGATTTAAATGTATGTATTATAAAAATACAACTAGTACGTATAATGAATGACACATAATTACATGGATAATGGCAAGTAGAGAAACTATCCAGTGGTACTACTCAAATAACAAATTCAACTTGGAAAGGCATGAAGCCATCTTATTTTTAGACATCCGGAGGATTATTAGGCATTGGAGCTGGGATCGGAAATAAAAGGATCGGTCATGTAAGAATTATTATCGTGTTCTGTTCATACCAACAAAAAAATGGGAAATTGGTAACAAAGTAAGGAGAATTATGGATTTTACGAAGGGTTTTTGTTTGTAAGGAGTTGGATGGCTCAGAGGAGCCGAAAACTTCTTTCCGTAAGTCCAAATAGCTCTAATAATAGTCATGTACATAAGTCTTTAGTAATTAATTGGATGCTTAGAGCAATTGTCTAGAAAGTGTTGAAACAACCAGAAACGGTTAACAGTTTCTTTTCTTTTAATTCAACTATGGGGATTCTAAGTTAAACCTCTGTCAAGATGTAGTCCTAAGTATCAGATTGGTTCTAGACGTATTGCTAGGCCCTCGGTACAAATAAGTCTATGGATAATAAATTAATTCATTTGTTAGCTCATAAGTGTCATACTGAGGTTTGCAGATCCTCCCTCGAGTCTCAGCCAAAATGAGTAGAGGACACCCTAGAAGATAGAAAAAATGGGATGGGAGATCTGGCGGTTAAAGTTGATCATAGCCTGTTGACCATAGCCGATGGGTACTTTTTGTTGAACCCAAGATTGTTAATAAGTTCTAATTGTACTGGTTTTGTGATTATTTAAAAATTATCTGGTGTAAAATAATAGAAAGACTATCCAAGGATATTAATGAAGTGTCGGAATAGAGCCAACTCCTGTCAGTTGTAACTAACTACAAGACATCTTTCTTTGCATCATCCTCTACGCAATCGGTCCATCTTAATCGTGGCCTACCGACCACTCGACGTCTCTGCAGCTGTCTTGTCCACGCCATCCTTAGGGTAGCACTTAATTGCATCAGATTACCTGCCCACCGAAGACGTTTTAATTTCATCACTGTAGTGATATCTATATCGTTGAGCATGTCATTTTCTTCATTTGATCTCCTTCGCCAAAATCTCAGCATTATCAATAGAAATCTATCTTATTAACCTATTTTCGTAGTGTACCTGAAACAGAAAACTTTGTTTATCTGTTATTTAGACATTCTTACCTCGATTATCTTATCAGTATATTTAGATTACCGATTTACTTGGCATCACACCAATATCCATTGATTCTTCCAAGTTCCCCTTACCTCTTCACTCACAGATGAGCGGCTTACCCTAAGGTGGCCCTGCCCCAGTTTCCGAAAACCCTAGTTATCCATAATCAGGTGACAGGAGGACGGGCGGCAAAAATTCTGAAAATGTGGTTTCCTGTCGGTAGATCGGAGAGACAAACTGACGCTAGCGGCTCGGACAAAGGGGTCATTACTTAGGCGAGGGCATGGGAGCGGAAAAGATGGTAGCGCAGCTGTTTACCTGTGCAGGTATGAATGGAGAGCTACCTGCCTACACAATAACCACTTCCACGAACCTCCAGCTCGCCCAGACCCTATGCCGACCTGCATTTTTTTTCACTTGCTACCGTTCAGGGATTTTTTTCTCTTCTCTCCGGTGTAGTTTTTGAGAGAAAAAAAGAGAAGAGGCGAGTTTGCGAGATAAAATGGGGAGATTACGATCGAGCTGGGGAAATTCTCACGTTTCTGAACTTGGAAGTCCTACCTGTGTTACGAGGTCCCCGGAGGCCATAAGTCATTTGGTGGAATTTTAACGGGGAATTTCCCTAAACATGTAGGATTTATTACGCTAATGCAGATTTATTCTATGTTTGAATCCTTTTGAAATTTAAATCAGTTCTTGACTATTGGATATAACGGATATGTCCCTGTTATTTGGGATTATAATTCGAATCCATGATTCAACAATAAATAGTGAAATGACCTGCCCTATTCCTGTTTGGTGTATAAATATATCACTTCCTTTTTAACACGCATTTATTAGTTTCGCCTGTATATATGTAACGGAATTATTGAATTGGATTATCGGCCACTTCAAAACACCACAATTAATTGAATTTTCGCTCAATCCGTGAAGAGCGATGGAAATATATCACTTTGATAAGTTTGTTGCATTATCCTGACCAGGGACTTAAGGATTGGCGAATCTTTATATTCGAAGAAACGATAGTATCTTGTGCCAAGTATTAAGGAGTGTCATTATCCACAAAACCAGGTGCCGGTCTTCTCCTGCTCTTGAGGTCTACTTGTAGTCACCTCTATTACTCTCTTTCCTGCGCCATGATCTCTCAGGCTCTTAAGCTGACTAGTTTCTGGACGTCGTGTTCGACCTTGTTTGCCCATCTTAGTTATGGTCTCCCTCTGCTTCTCTTTCCATCATCGTACCCAAATAATATAGAAGAAATTAGTTGACTAATGTAAGGATAGAGATAGTTGGGGGTGCAGTCAATTAAAACACCATAATAAGTGCATACTTATTTATTGTGTGACGACGTTTCGACCTACATTGTAGGTCATCTTTAGGGCTGTGAGAGAAAACAGACAAAACAAAATAACTACAAAATTACATTACAGTACCAAGAAAATGATAATATAATAATGTAGAGTAACAGAAAAATTGAACAAAATAGTGAAGGAATAATAGGAATAAAAATTATCTAAGAATAAATTTACATAAAGGTGATAATGCAAATAAAATACAACGAGAAAAAGAAAAAAAAAAAGGTAAACAGAATGAAATACAAAATGAAAAAATATAGACATAACAAGATGAGATATAAGAGAGAAATATACCAGTATGTAAAACGGATAAAATATAACATGCATAATAATAGACTCCTAGAGAGTCAACATAAGAAAACTGGAAGAAATTTGTAACAAAATGTGATGCCAAATAATAAATAATGGAAGAATTATGTAGAAAGCAAAGCAAACGATAAGAAATATCGTGAATGAAATGTAGAAAAGTAAAATATAAATAGAAAATAGAAAATGCCAGTAAGGGAAGTTAATTATAATCTGTATACAATTAAAATGAAGTTGTATTAATATAAAATATGATGCCCTGAATATGACCTACAATATAGGTCGAAACGTCGGCACACAATAAATAAGTATGCACTTATTATGGTGTTTTAATTGACTGCTCCCCCAACTATCTCTATTCTTACCCAAATAATAGTTTTGGGTTGCGAGCCATCGTCCATTTTCACAATATGGCCTGCCTACCAAAGTCTTAAAATTCTTAGGAATCATGCCACATCCGGCTCCTGATAAATTTCGTAGAGCTCTTCATTGTGCCTAAGCCTAGATTGGTTCATACAAGACAAAGGTGTACAAAGTCATAAATGGCTTAATCCAGAAAAGAATATAACTGGCTGGATTTCACGGTTTGATAACTAAAAGGTAGATAATAAGTTTAAAATAAGAATAGAGTGATAAACTAAAAAATTCATTTTGTCGTAACAATAGCTTTTTAAGATATTTTCATATTTTTTTTTACTAATGTCAGTTAGTAATATACTTAGAATTAACGTCAAGTGCCCCACGTTCTTATCCTAAAATTTTTTAATATTATTTTATACGTGTTGTTTTCTATTAAAGCGTGTTTTTTGTTTATTTATTCTTTTAAAATTTTAATTATTATTTATTCTATATAGATATAATAGATTTTCCCAGCACCTAAAGTGTCATATGGTTACCAATACCCTACATAGGCTAGGTGATCTTTCTTTGTGGAAGGTTTGCTCACAGTTTTACCAAACAATGGTTCAAGGGTCCAAGCACTAGCTATGATCAGGTCTTGTGCCTTGTTACAACTGAATAGTAACGTTAAGTTCAATTCTCACTTATGTTCAGTTTTCCACCATTTCCAGCATTAAAATATCACGCTTATTGGGTTCGAGTTATTTATTTATTTATTTATTGAGTTCGTTCAAGTTATTTAGAATTTAATAGCAAAAGTAAATACACTTAAAACTTTAAGGAAGAACGATCGGTACCCGAGGAATTCTACTATTGTTCCTATTGTTCTCAGACAATGACGAAAACTGAATCAGTATCAGTGTTTAAAAGCAGTTATGGAGGGACGTCCAGATGGAGAAAGAGGAAGAGGCAGACCTAGAATGCGATGGTTGAACGTGTGGAAGCAGTCATAAGGCTCCTAGGGGTAAGAACATGTAGAAGAGCCGCGGAAGATCGGTCAAAGTGAAGGCAAATTGTCGAGGAGACCAAGGTCCTCCCTAGACCATAGCGCCGTGTGATGATGAAGATGATCATTCTCATACGTTTACAAATAAATATATATTTTTTTAGGATAAAAATGTTTTCTGTTAAATACTTTATTAAATGTATTGGGTTTCGGCATATGACCCAATGTTGTAAAAGCCCGAAAAAAAAAATTATACAAAGTATTGCATATTTAACATTGCTGTAACTAATTTAATTTATACTACACATCCTCTTCTTCTCCTTTTTACACCCTGGTTCAATAATCGACATTAACAGGTTGTTAATAATTGAGCCCTCTGCTAATTAATAGGGATAAAGTTAAACATTAACAGGGAACAGTAGAGGGCTCCACTATCGGTCATTATTGTATAACTCATTGGTTGGAAGTTGGCCCAGAGAGGGTGGGGGGCGCTCCTGGAATTCGGACCATTGAGATTAATCCCGTCAGAATTTGGGCGAGGAAACTAATATCTGTAGGCCGGTTCACAGTTGAACTCCGTCCGCCCAACTTCACCTCTCCATTGTCTCGTCCGGATACATCGGCGGCTGTTTAGCCGAAACATGTTATCCGAATTATATCGGTTATTGTCGAAGAGTTTCTTATGTAACGCTATCCATTCTACGCTTTGATTATTCATAGGATTAGGAGAGATGTAAAAATGAGGTTAAGGCCATGTTCACACTAGCGATTTGTATCGTCCAGTCAAGAGGTTATTACTTGTAATTGACAAGATTCTAAGATCGGGTTGATGATTTAAGGTTATTGAGTATATAAAATCTTCCATGTTTTCAGCAATCTAACTTCCTTGACCTCCCCTCTTCATTTACATGTATATACACTAGCTCTAAGATTAAGAGAGAAATAGAGACAATAGAGAGGAGATTGTTAGATTATAATAGAGTAGTCGCCAGGTTAATTATGGAATAGTCAATAACTTATAACGTTGATTTGTAAATAAGTTATCTAATTAATCCATATGTGAGAGTCTCCTGTATATCCATTGCCCTATATTTCGACCTGTGAATATGACGGTAATAAGAGAAAATAATTCGGTAATTTCTTTTATTAATATAAAATCTTATGAATGGACCTGGAACCATTGTCGCTAACAGAAAATAGAGTATTTCGTTATTTTTCTCATCCTACATCTGAACCGATAAACCACTACAATGTCTTCCTCACTTGAGCTAATTTTTGTTCCTGAATTAAAACCATACATCTATAAATTATATTTCCATTTTCATTTTCATTAGTCGCTATGCGAAGAGTCCGGGTTCGTAATCGGCTATAGCATATAAATTATTTGATCTGTTAGCAGCCATAAATTGAACTTATGGGATCTGACGACCATCCTAGGGCTCACCCAGCCAGTATATAATAATAACCTTCCAGTTGAGTGTGATCTCTGACGTCACTTTCCAACACAACCGTTGTCCTAGAAACAGCATAGTCTCAGCTTTGTAATGAGCCCTTGACCCTTCATTGGCTGTAGTGGTACAGGTTATACCGCTAGGTGGGGTACCTCAAGGAAAAGTCAGTTTATTACCCTTCGCCCTCTCTTTACACCTTACACCTTTCGCTTTAGTTCAACTTTCACTGAAGACTTAGAGTATAGATAGTGAAAGTGATTTCTAAATAGTTTAAAATTGTTTAAATATTAGAAACACAAAATAATGTATAATCTATTGTAAAATGATTTATATTTTATGTAACTGTATTGTATAATGATCATGAATAATGATTTTAACTTTTAATTCCATAAAATATACAATTTAAAATCCAAACACCCAAGTTCGCGCACTTACACACTATTTATTTCCATTCAAATATTTATTTGTAATTTTTGAACAATTATTGATCAAACTATTATTAGTAGTAATAATTTCTGTTTTTATTTACTGTGATTATTTAAATTTTTTTATTTTGAAGTGAAAAGATTTGTCCTGTCCGGGAATCGAACCCGGGTTGCAAAAATTGCGAGTGCTGGGGATTAAGGTTCGGTGTTTTTCTATAATTAATCAATGGAGTAGTGGAGGAATCTGTGCCAAAACTAATTATATAATTATAAATTAATTGTATATAAATATATATATATATATACATAGCCATAAAGTCCGAGACTCTTTATAGCTTGTAGTTATTTAGGTTTTTTTTTTTTGTTTGTTTTTTAGCGAATATCGAGACAAGTATTTTATAATATTACTAACATTATTTTTATGTGGAAGAAAGTGGTCCGGGTAGGGGTCACAATGAATTTCTCGTTTGAATTGGAGAAAAACTTTATTGACTACTACCCGGACTACTTTCTTCCACATATATTATCAAGGTCAACGATTATCATTCAATATTATTTTTATTTTGATGAGAAAAGATTTGTCCTGGCTAGGATTTAATTATAACTACTAAAAATTATAACTACTAATAATAGTTTGATCACTAATTGTTCAAAAATTACACATAAATGTTTGAATGGAAATAAATGGTGTGTAAGTGCGCGAGCTTGGGTGTTTGGATTTTAAATTTTATATTTTATGGAATTAAAAGTTAAAATCATTATACATACTTAGGTGTAAAATATAACAATGTGCTTTTAATGGCATTAGCAGTAGTTATGGCACGGGATGTCTTTACTTTCGATTAAAATCTTTCACTACATTTTTTGTTTCTAATATTTAAACAATTTTAGACTATTTAGAAATCACTTTCACTATATATACTCTGAGTTTTCACTGAAAGTTGGACAAAAGCGAAAGGTGTAAGGTGTAAAGAGAGGGTAAAGGGTAATAAACTAACTTTTCCTTGTGGTGCCCCATCAAGCGGTATAACCTGTACCACTACAAACCATGAAGGGTCAAGGGCTCATTACAAAGCTGAGACTATACTGTTTCTAGGACAACGGTTGTGGCTGGGAAGTGACGTCCGGGATCACACTCAACTGGGAGGTTATTATTATATACAGGCTGGGTGAGCCCTAGGATGGTCGTCAGATCCCATCAATTCAATTTATGGCTGCTAACAGATCAAATAATTTATATGCTACAGCTGATTACGAACCCGGGCCCTTCGCATAGCAACTAATGAAAATGAAAATCTAACTTATAGATGTATATTTTTAATTTAGGAACGGAGTATATCTGTAGAGGACTGAGTTGCTAATCTGGAGGACCTTAGTTTGAATTCGGTTATGGCAGGTAAGTTATTTTACCCACTTGCAGCTGTAGATAGAAACCAAAGAGATTTTTTTCCCATTTTATGGCTAACATAACCAATATTTGAAGATTTTTTTCAGGAACTAATTACTGAGATAAGTTGGTTGAATTCTCAAATCTTAATTAATTCTAGTTTAAAAAGTGATCATTTATAGGATTACGGCTGTGCAGGGAAGTGACGTCATCATTTCTAGGTCACCAGGTTTTCTCCCAATAATGTAAAGGTGTTCTTCCACTGTATAAAAACTGGATGAGCCCCTGTGTTGCCACTTCCCAGAGGGTCTAATGATGGTTGTTTACAGATTAAATAACGTTAATAATTGCGGTCATAAAAATCCCACGTGATAATATTTGAGCATCCACTCACACAACATCTGTGTGATTCTACTGCCGATAGTTTTGGGTCAATAACACGATTTATGGGGGATATTTTATGAAAGAGAACAAGTTTGGATTTCGCGTCTTTGATTTTAGATAAATATAGTTTATTGCCGGTTATTAATTTGGTTTTATTAATTAATACTATTCAAACCGGAGCAAAACTGGTGGGATACGGGACATAAGAAAAAAATATAATAGACATAGCAAATTAAAAAAAAAACGGACAAGTTAATTATCTTTTCGTTTACTAAAATTTTACACTAAAACGTTTTAATATCACTTTTATTTGGAAATAAAAATCTATGTACGAACGAGCTATCGTATATGTTATACGAATAAAATTGAAAAATCTACATATTTTATGTGTAAGATGAATTATTTCATGAATTCATATAAACTTTAACATTAATTCTTCTAAAACACAGCCCCTGGCGACAATCGACTCCCTCGGACACTCGGAAACGAAAAATATAATTTTTTTTAATACTTTGAATATGAACTAATTGGTAGACTAACTAATAGTTTGAACAATTTATTGGCAGGAGTGTTAAAAATATATTTTTAAAGATAGTTTCGCTCTACCATATTAATGTTGATCGGATGGTTATCCCCCTTTTGTGTGAGCTGGATCGTAAATTATATCGATATATATTTCCAAACCACGCCTCATGTCCCCCGAAGACGTTAAACAATGACTGAGTTACGATGATGCGGAGATTTGAGGATGGCTTTTACTGTCTTTTTTTTCTGCCTGGAGCTCCCGGTTGGTGAGGAATGCAGGTGAGAGCCGCACGTGTGAACTCCAGGTGCGTCACTTCATCAGTCAACGTGTCCTGAAGGAACGGGTAATAAAAATATCAGGTAGGATACCGGCTCCCAAGTGTCCAACGTCTTTTCTAGCCCGGGCTAAACTATCCGGAACCGACATGATGGATGTTGAGTCGACCGTGGAGAGAAAAAGGTTCCTTCGGGGAAGAGAGATATTTGCAAGTCGTCCAAGATATTTGTAAAACCTATTAGGATGACAAAATTGTTTAAAAAGTTATTGAGAATAATAATTTAAAAGAATATTTTTATTATATATAAAGAAGTTTTATTACGCATTACGTTAAAAAAAAATGCATTATAACAGATATTTAATTTTAAGCAATAAATTACAGTAAACTTATGGTCTGATATATCAAATAGGATGATTTATCAGAAATAACTATAATAATTTGGGGAATAACTATGTCACCACATACAGTGGAACTGTAAAAAATTATGAGATCTCTCGTCCTGCACTTTTTTGTTCTTCTTTTGTTATCGATTTGGTCAATTGATAATTCTTTATTAGTCCAATAATTTGTTATTAGTCGATTTTCATTCATTTAACATCATTTTATGGTGCTATGGTTATGTGGACAATGCTACAGTGAGAGTCATGAATTTTGTTTATCCAGGTACAACCAGGATAGGGATTTTTCTCGAGTTCTTGTCACCGTTCAGGCTACGAAATACCATTTTATATCCCTTCCGGAGGACGGCATTACCAAAGATTTTTTACTCTTTTGAAAGTTCTAGAACATTTCTTGAACTGCTTATTAGAACTAGAACTGCTAGAAATCTAGCAGAGCGGCAATTTCAACTAGTTGTTGGTTAGAATTTTATCAGCTTACACTACACCACAGGTGACTACGCACGGAATATTTCTTTAAAACATATAAAATACTTCCTTTATTCTTTGCTCTTTGGAAAGAGGATCTTGATGCCTCGAACTTATTGCAGAGTGAATCCGTTCAAGTGAATTAGTTTTTAATGATTAACTCCATCTAATAATGATAATGATCTTTTTTAAAAAGTATAATAAGGATTTTTTTAAAAAGTCCAGTTGTATTTATTGTTAATTTTATATTTGTAAAAGTCGCTTAAACATTAGTTTCAAATTAAAAACGCATCCAACAAAAGCAATAGGACGTTTTTATGAGGACCTACTCGGTAAATTTTTCCTAAAGGGAGCGGAGTGGCCCCAGACCAGTGCACGGGTTGTAGTGGGACAAGTAAAAAAAAAATCCTCATTATCATTTTAATTAGACTAAATACTTTTTATTTAATTCTCAACGCCTGGTATTATGGGCTTCTTGATATTAATTAAATGGGAGTGGTGGAGAAGGGTAGCGATTCTTGGTATAAATTTGTACCAATAAATAATATAGGAGATTGTATTAACAAGTAATACTTTTTACTTCAAATAATTTTGAAATGTTTAGTTTTAATAAATTATGTTTAAATATCCAGGAAGGCATTTAAATTAAGCAATTGATCCCAGTTTTAGCGATTCCCATTTTTAATGCGCCAATGATCGGACTTCTTTGTTACAGTAGAATCGATGAAGCTAACTTATATTTCTTCCGCTGAAAGATTTGGTACCGATGGAAGATTAATTATTTTGGTAAACGGTATACGAAAAGGTTTGAGATTGAAAAAGTTTGTGGGATAAGAAAAATAACTTAAACAGGAATCAGCTACTCAATAAGTTGGTTTGATAATCACTGAACAAAAAAAAATTAAATAGGCAGATGACTGCCGACAGAAAAGAAACTCAAGACTTTAGAATAAATGTGTTCTTTAATAAATTTATAAATCAATTATAGCCTGAATTATTTAGGTATAAATTTGTAAATTTAAATTATTAAGACTATTTCACATATATAGACGCTCTGAACTAAACTAAACACCAAAAAAAACCGGCGCACCTGGAATTTTGTCCTTTTTTTCTTCCTAGTGTAAATAATTTAATTTTTTTGTATGTTGAAGAAATTGGTCCGGGTAGAGGTCACTGAATGAATTTCTCATGTAATTTGAGAAAATCTTAATTGATAGCCAACGTTTCGACCTACGTTGTAGGTCTTCTTCAGGGCTATATGCAAAATACAGGCATTATAAGAAAACGGTACAAATATATTAAAACATTTTAAATATAGATAAACCAAAAGAACGTGAATACAGGCAAAAAAAAAATGATAAAGATGTACAGTAAGGTAATTATGAAGGTTAAAATGTATTTTATTTTACATACAATATACAACGTAGGTCGAAACGTTGGCTATCAATAAAGATTTTCTCAAATTACATGAGAAATTCATTCAGTGACCTCTACCCGGATCAATTTCTTCAACATACATTATCATAGGTCAACAATTATCATCTATATAAATTTAGTTTTTTCTGTATGCGCCAAGTAAGGTGTACATCATATGAGATAACAGATGGAAACAGATTTGAAAACTAGAAATATCTGAATAGAAAAACAATTTTATTCACAAAAACTCCTAACTCGTACAAAATAATAAAATATTCTTAGGCAATTTTTCTTCATAAAATTTCTGTTATTATTTTTATTTAATTTTTTTAACAACGGGTGATTCCCCCCCTTGCTTGTATCACAGCTTGGATTCTCCTTGGCATGCTGCTGATTAAGCTGGCAACTCTTACCTGTTCGATGCCGTCCCATTCTTCCACTAGCGTGGTTCTGAGGTGTTGAAGGTCCATTGGAAGATGGAGTCGCCTTCGGGTGCACCTCCCTACCTTATCCCATTGGTGTTCTATGGGATTAAGGTCGGGGCTGCGGGCTGGCCACTGCAGGGTGAGTATACCCACATCAGCATGTGGCCGTGCGTTGTCATGCATTAACATGAAATAACCGCCTAAGAAAGGGGTGAATGACACTGCATACTCTTCCGGAATTTCGGATATGAACCTATGTGTAGTTAGATTCCCTCTCTGGAACACATGAAGATCAGTCTTCGCCACTAAAGTGATCTCACCCCAAACCATTACAGACCCAAGACCGTAAAGCACCCTTTCGAAGATATTGCATGGTGCAAATCGCTGTCCTGGCCTTCTCCACACTCTAATGCGATGATCTGAAGCAAATTTTAATTATTTGATTTGTCTGACTTGGATTTGAACCCTGGTAGCTCAGTGGTGTAGAGCACTGCACCGGTGTTGCAGACGAACCAGGTTCAAATCCCGGCCTGGACAAATCTTTTCTCTTCAAAACAAAAATATTTAAATAATAATCACCATCAAAATAACAATTAATAAAAATAAATTGAATTATTAACATTAGTCTGGTTTTCACATCTATAGACACTCCGGATGATAATTATATGCATTTTCAAATATTTTTAAAGTATCAGTAATTTAATAAAAGAATTATAAAAGAATAATTAGTATGTTATTTAAGGTTTGTATTTACATAGATTTTATTTTCATTTTTAGCGTTATTATTATTGTTAAGTTCGACAATATATAGATAATTTGTTTCTCCGTATTAATTAATATAATCTCTAGATAATAAAAATTTTAAAATGGTTTATAACAAACATTAGCTAAGCTCTCAATAAATTAATTTATATTAATATTATAATATTTTTTTATAAATTAAAATTATTTAAATTATAAAGTTTAATAGTTGTTATGAATCCGCGCTCAAATAATAAAGAAACGATTGTTATGATTAAAATATATTATTGATAAACTAATAATGCAAGTATCTGCTTATTAAATAATATTAACTCTAGATAATAAATTTTTTAAAGCGTCGATATAACAAACATAACATAAGATTTGAGAAAATGAATTTAAATAAATTTATGTTGTTATTATAATATTTAAATTATTTTAATATAATTTAAGAAAATTTTAATGATTAGAGTCAGTATCCATAAATTTTAAATTATGTATATTTTATATAGGTATAAATTAACTAAATTTAAGTGTTTGAAGCTTTTATTAGAAATTATGGTAAGAGTACGGCGCCTGCAAGACACTTTGCAGCTCGACCTGGCAAACAATGAAGCATTGTAGTGTATCTTCCAGGCGCTATTTTTATAAACAGTATCCAATTTCGTTTAGTGCCTTACAATATCCAATCACTCTGGGTTAGAAACCATAGAGCATAGCTATTTTTTTATTATATATAGGATATATTAAGTGCCGTTTTAGGTATTTAACTAATGTTCAATATCCCTTGATACCAAATTTGTATGCTGTTGAATTACTATACAGGTATGATACGAACATCAACAATTTTGTTTATATCAAAATCGTATATCTTTATTATGTGTTTTAAAAATATTATTTTGTTGTCACCTGTATTCTTTAGTTTTTCACCTTTCTAATTATGTTATGATCCGGCTTTGCTAAATCAAGATAAAAAAAAAACCTTTTAGGATATTATTATTGAAGTAATATTAAGTATTAGCCTTATTTTTTCCCTTATTTATTTATTCGCTTTAATAATACTCCAAAACTTATAGGGGATTATGTAAATTATTATACTGCTTTAGCTGAGATTATTCAAATACCGATATCTCCAAATGTTTTGCTATGAGGACATACGATCATACCTAGACATCTAATGTTCAATTTTTTGTGTATATTTTTATACTAATGACCCACGCATACTAAGTATATAATTTTTAAAATGTATCTGAAAAGTCTTTGTGTTGGAGGTTAAAAGTGTAACTTAAATTCATTCATTATACTACTATTACTTACAGATTTTTTATTAAAAAATAATAATATATCTGGAAACTAAATATAGGAACATACCTGTTTTTAATATGGTATATTTAACCTTATAAAATTGAGGTTATATATAATCTTCTTTATATATTTTTTTCATTATTTTAATTTGTTATTGGGAGCTATCTCATAATTTATTTTCATTTAGCTAATTAAAAAATGTATTTGTATTTCACTTTAAAACATTAAAGCTTATATTCTATTTTAATATTATTATGCTATAGTGACTTGTCCCATTCCAGCCAGACAAATCCATTCTCTTCACAGATCCTTTAACATAATATATCATAATTTTATATATTATTAATATATCATAATACATAATTTTGTCTTTTAAGAAGCTGTACATCTTGTAAAGAATTTTGCATGCTAGCTCAAGCATTTAACAAAAGCTATGGATTTATCAATCCTCTTTAATTGCTTAATATCTTGTCAAGACTTGTACTATTCATTTACTTATTATTATTTTTGTTTAAATATTTCTTTTTAAATTGTTTTTTGTCATTTTCACACGCTTTATGATTTGTAATACTTAGGCTTCTGGCCAGATAAACATTACCTTTATTTTTCTGTTCATATTTATTATTCTAAAGGGACATAGTCCCAGAATAAAGTTACTTTTCTATTCTATATCCTTTATAATAATAATAATATATACACACATATATATATATATATATATATATATATATATATATATATATATATTTATGCACTTATAAAAAGTGGATACTTAGCTGACAGGATGTAGCTCGGTAACCTTTTGCTAAATACCAGACCCCTGGCCAGACTACCTGTTATAATTGCTTGGGCTAATGCCAAAATTTATCGAGCTTGTCCTTCGCCGTCGTGGGGTAGCATTTATCAGCCTTGAAGTGTTTTAAAACACCATTTTATCAACACTACACCATTTTCACAAGCAATTTTTTTATTTTAGTTATGTATTTTCAAGTAATGGCCACCTCTTAATATGAATTATGCCCACTCTGCCATATTGAAGAGAAACCTTATTTCTAAAATATTCGATTAAGGAGAATCCTATCCTAGATGATTTTGAACATGCAAGTATTGTTTGCGAACAGAATACACAAGATCCCTACATGAAAGGAATGATCTATAAAAAAATAAAATCGTCAGTAGTAATGCACTTATTATTGCCAGTAATGTAATATTCTTTAAACTCTCCCCTTCTTTTATAATTATGTTCACAGCTTCTAAAATATTATTAAGGAGAGAAGTGAGTATAGTAACGTATGTATGGTTAAGGGTATAGATAAGAGGATAGATCAGTCACTATGTAACTTCATAATTTATAAATTTAGCCTATAGTTTGTAGTGAAGAATGCATCCTTGTATATCCATGTTATATCATTCCGTTCGAAAATTTTCTTCTTACTTGCCAAGTATCTCTAGTACCAAATTGTTCAGCACTTGGATGATAATTTTTGTTAATAGAAATAAAAAGGCTATTTTTTAAAATATTAGTAATACTAGTATTACTATTAATATTAGTAACACTCAAAACTTCACTGGTTTCTGGTTTAGACCACGTTGTTAAATTTTCC
The DNA here is from genome assembly GCA_037127475.1 of Arma custos. Taxonomy (NCBI): domain Eukaryota; kingdom Metazoa; phylum Arthropoda; class Insecta; order Hemiptera; family Pentatomidae; genus Arma; species Arma custos. The sequence continues at coordinate 74,722,244 of CM073764.1, forward strand.
TTCGCCAACGTTTCGCCAGACATACTGCTAGCTTCTTCAAGGCTGGATCGAGAATGAAGACGCTCCGGCGGTCTAAACCAGAAACCAGTGAAGTTTTGTGTATAGATAATGGCCGTGGAAACCTGAAAGAGTATTTAATTAGTAACACTATTTAAATTAGTGTGGATGATTGTTATCAAGTCCATTGCATATTTTTATTTACCTATAAAATGCGTTATGCCTTCCATAGTCGGATCTGTATCTTTTAGTACTTTGCATTCAGAACGAAAAGCGAGGAAGTATTAGAACTATTCAGATTATGATCTTACATCCCTAAGCCGTTCTAACAAGTTGCTAAGTTGTTGAGAAGAGACTTTAGACTCGGCTGGTACCAGGAGTAGACTGGTACCAGAAGGAGGAGTGATATAGTAGGCTATGACAGGTGGTCGATTGTTTATTAGTAGCTGGAGAGGAGGCGGGCATTATGGGATTAGGGTCCGGCTCTGCCTAATATTGGGAAGTCTCAATTAGCCCTTAGCCCTTATCCACGATACTCTCTACTTCGGCTTTCTCGACGTCTCCCAACAAGATCCTCCAGAGGGGATGATCTCGAGGGATCTGCTCCGGATTAGCCCTTCTTAAGTTCGGACCGACTTTTCAATCCGATTCTCATCTAAAATTAAGCTAAATAGTATGAGTATTGAATAAGATTAGTTAACTTTACATATGTTGTGAAGAAAATAGTCTGGGTGGAGATCAAAGAAATAGTTCCTTTCAAGATGAAAGAGGAGTATAAAATAGCCTTACATTAAAGCCTTCAAGGAGACTTGTGGCAATGTGGTTCGAAACGTCGGTGTCTAATAAATAGTTTATCTCTATTGAATATTCCTTTGACTTCCACCCAGACCGTTTTCTTCCCATTTAATAATATGAGATTAACAATTTATAAAGGCGGCTTATTAAGTTTATTATATACTTATACTGTTTGGGTATGTCAATCATTTATCCATAAAGACAATTAATTCAATTCAATTTATGATTAAACGGAAAAGCATTGGCTATAAAATTTGCTTATTGTGTACTCTAATCTTAAGCTTAAGTACCCAAAAGCGAAATTTATTTATTTTATTTTATTTTTTAAATTCATTTGATTCCAGAATGATACCGTCCCATACCTTTTACTGCTTTAACCGTTATTTTTATATCTGCGTTGGTACATTTATGTTAGATCAGTGGTTAGCGGTGGTTAGGGGGATGCCGTGACCTTATATTTTTAATGAAGTTTAATTCCAAATTGACTTTTGTTACAGTTTTATGAAATCCGTAAGTTGTTGTAACTCACATACTCCTTGTTCGTGAAAGAGATACTCCCTATGCTCTGAGGGATGTTATACATTCCCTCATACCATCATGGCTTCGTTTCTAAGCAGGGAAGCGCTATAGCGTACTACGAGAGGAACGGATCCAGAACACCATGAAAGACAACTGGTTAAGAACGATGGCAGGAGTTGAAAGGAACCACTAATGGCTATAATTCGAGTTTAGTCGTTCCTTAAACGGCCGCTGAGGATAGCTTCCCTATTCACCGCCAGCCTCTGACATTTAACCAGCTCTTTTTTAATTCACATTTCCTTTTCTTACTTTTATTTATTTTGGAATTTTTTCTCCCCCTCTCCTCCGTCTCATTCTCCCGAAGTGTCAGGGCGTTATCATTAATCACGTGTAATTACGGCCGGGCCCTGAATGCGGGAGTTATTCAGGGACAGTCATTAGGTAGCATCCCATTCCTTCCATTCGCCTCCACCTTGGGATTATTTCATAATGGCGGGATTAGAGCGCTTTGAGCGCTGCCTGGTTGGTGCTCTAGTAATTAGTGGACGGCCCAATTAGTGGCAAAGACGGTGGCGCCCTCACACACAAATTACCTGCCACTAATTAGGAAGTTCACCTAGCCGAGGCTCCGGGTCCCTCCTTTCACCCGGGGAGGTTTTTAATCCCTTCACAGCCGTAATTAGTAGTCCTTCGAGGGAGGCACGACCTTATACCGAATTATTATTAATACCATCTAATTGCTTGTAGAAAGGGAAATTACATGCTTCTCTCTCTCTTTTTTTATTAAAGAAAATGAAGATTTTTTTTTTATTTGTGAAGGAAGAATAAACGGTAACGTTAGCTCGTTATGGAGACTAAAACAAGTATACTTAATTAGGCCTTCACCCCCTTTTTATATTTTATTGTAACTTTTTATTAATTAGTCTTTGAACTCTTTCAGTTTTTTTAATTTATCAGTACTAATTTTATTCTTTTTTTTAATTTATTTATTTTGAGTTAAGAACAATAAGTTTTTAACCCTTAAAGTACTATTGGCATATAGATGTATCTGGTGAATGCAATCGGTTGGTACTAAGAGCGCTCCGTTGAAAGTCACCAACCTAAAGTATGAACGCATATATGCGTTTTGCAATTTTTAAGGATTTTCAGGTAAAAATTACATGACACTCCACCATCTTTAAACTAAACTGAATATTTACCACAACAACCCGTGAAGGATCTAGGGCACAGTACATGGTGAGACTATTTCATGTACAACGGTTGTGCAGGGAGGTGATTTAGTTAACGTCACTAGATGCTGCTACGTCTTATTGGATGGATTATACAGTGGGAGCCTAAATTTTGGCTATCCGGATACAGGATAGGGATCTTTAGCTAGTCAGTACCTGACACAGCAAAAGTTCGGGACCGCAATTTTAAATATCATCCAATTGATAGATAACCAAGGATTTCTGGCTGCTTAAAAATCCTAATCACTAGGTTAGGCTGCGAATTCTTGATCTTGGGCATACAAGGTTATTATGCCAACCACTACACCACTGGTGACACCTCGAAAAGATTTTTTAAGACTATACATTTCCATTTTTTGTTTGTAGTTTTCAATAATTAACCAGTCTACTTTCACTTTGTCTCGAGACGTTCAGACCGAAGCAGAACTAATTTGATTCAGATTTATTTTATTATGTTTTTTATTAATTGTTATAATTTTAAATATTTTTTTAAATAAAGAGATATTTGATGAAATGGTTCAAGATGAAAAGAGAAATTTGATTCAGATTTTTTTTTTCGATCACTTAAGTTTTTTTGTCTATTTTCATCACATACAAGTATTTGCTTCATCTTTATGAGTTTTTGTTGATTTAGAATATACGTAATTAAAGAATCTAATTTTGCTATAGCGATTACAATGGATAAAGTTTGAGTAAAAAAGGCAGTGAATCAATTGACAAGATTTAAAATCAGAACACCACGTCAGCGAAAACGTCTTCATGCAATCGGGGATCGCTGTATTAATGGAATATTCCAGCGATGGTGGAAGTTTGGAAGGAGAAACAACTTGGAAAATAAATTAGGGGTAATGATTTGAACTATTGAAAAGGAATTTTACAAAAAAATCCACCCAGCTCTATATAGTGTGTATCTGTAGACTGGAGGAACAGCTTATCGGTTAAACGCGGTCCCTGCTAAATCAAACCATTCGGAAGAGCAAAGTTCCTACCTCGACCAAACCCAAAACCTTCACTGGGTACAGATTCTCCCCTTACTTTTCCATTACTTACTTTTCCCTGTTGGCTTGTTAAATAGAAGTCAAACACGTTGGTGGTGCTACATTCCTCGGTACGGGGGACTGTTGTGCTGCGGCTGCCTACAAAGAGCTCGGTTATCTCCATCATCTCGGAGATTATAATATAATGAGAGATGGAGAGGGAAGGATGGGAGGTGAAGCAATTAAGAGTAAACAATCGGCGAGAAGACAAAGAGAGCGCCTAGTCACGGCCCACACTAATTAGCTCTTCTTGGCGCCAGTCCACCGCGGCTCCGCGGGGCGCCTTCCTCCTTGAAGCCTCTCCATCCTAGGAGATCGTCATGGTCGGCCGCGATTACAACACCAACATCTCCTTCCTTAGGGGAGATCCAAGTGTGTATACACTGCTTAAAGGTGAACAACCTGATTTTCGCCGAATATAAATAGGGTAAGATTAAAAAAATCCATATCTATCAATATAAAAAACTTTACCACTAATACCCATCGTAGGTCACCACTACAACACCAACATCTCCCTCCTATGGAAGATCCTTATACACTGTTTTAGCATAGCCAAACTGAATTTCGCCTTACATAAAAAGGTTAAGATTAAAATAAAAATACATATATACTAATAATTAAAACCTGTACCACTACTAATCTTGGTCGGCGGTGATTACAACACCATCATTTCATTCCTTAGAGGAGATCCAAACTTTTAAGCACTTTTTGCACCTAATTTTTTCCTAATATAACATTCCATGATGAAAAGATGAGAGAGTATTGGAGGAAAAGAAAACCACAAATGAGAAGGAATTGGCATGTGGTCCCAAGTTGCCCAAAACGAATGAAAAAAAAATGGTAAGATTAAAAAAAATACATGAGTTGTTTTTATTGTTTGTTGGTGTTTAAAGATGTAAAACGCTCAGGTCTTCAACGCTCATAGTTTACTTTAAATAATATTGTTATATATTGTGGGAAAATAATACGCACCCAAATTCACTCACACATATACACACAAACATATCCAAACCGAACGATGGAGAAAATGTATATATAGTTTGTGTTATATTATAATTTGAAGAAAAGAATCTCATATTTCTAAAATTATTACTCGGCGTTTTTCTCTGCAAAATAATTTTTCACGAAGGTGATTGCCTCTTCATTTGACAAAAATCTCTGTCCTCCGAGCGCAATTTTCAGATGAGGGAACAAAAAGAAGTCGCTTGGGGCTAGATCTGGTGAGTAAGGCGGATGGTCAAGCAGTCAAATCGTAATTCGTGGATTTTCGCCATGGCAACCGCTGAGGTGTGAGACGGTGCGTTGTCTTGGTGAACCAGGATTTTCTTTTTCTGCAAATGTGGCCTTCGCAAGTTCTGCCTTCAGCTTGTCAAGTAATGATGCGTAATACTCTCCTGTAATGGTTTTTATTTTTTGAAGATAATCGATTAAAATATCTCCATGACTATCCCAAAAAAACAGTCGCCATCACTTTTCCAGCTGAGAAAACAGTTTTTGCTTTTTTTGGAGCCGGTTGCCCTCTTTGTACTCCACTGTTTGGACTGTATTTTTGTTTCGAGCGTATATTGGTGTATCCAAGTTTCACCTATAGTAATTAATTGGCGCAAAAACTGGGATTTATTGGGCCTCAACTGCGCCAACAGAGCGTTGGAAATATTCATTCGAACACATTTTTGGTCTAACGTGAGCAAACGCGGCACCCAACGTGCTGACAGCTTTCTAATATCTAAATGTTGATTAAGATGTAACAAACACGTTCTTTTGACATGTTGATAACCTCTGCTATCTCTCTCACTTTAATTTGGTGAACTTTGGGGATGTTCGGCAGAAACTTTTCAGACCATCCTCGTATATGTACATGCCATATGTACATTATTTTGTAAGATATTAGTAGGAGTCGATGATTCCAAGCCTGGGAAACAAGAAATATATTTTAATACAAGCTGTGCCTATGACATTTCCTGTGTAGGGGATGATATATTTTTTATACAAATGCATTCATGTATTCCTAATTATATAACAGTTTATGCTAACATTATGTTATAGTTTGGCCAATATTACGTTATAGATAACCGAAATAAAAAATTTAAATATTCTTGCTAGGGGCTCCAAAGTGTTTGATCAATGTATTATTTAAATTAATATCGTGATTGTTTGATTTTTTAGACATAGGTAAAGTTTGATTTCGGCCCTTCACAACCAGTATAATCAGAACAGTAGAAATATAGTCCCCATTAAATCATTTCTATCAACCATCTAGGGCTGCAGTGGTACATTTCTTTTTATATTGATTATTTTTTATACTTTTAGTTCTTAATTCCAAAAGTATGTTTATTTAAGCTCATAATGCTTCATTAAAAACGCACACAATAATCCTTGGTGTTGCGAAAACTCTTTGACGGTTCTCTTTAAAAATGTCAATAACGGACGGAAAAGTTGTGGAATATAAACAACCGGGAAAGTTAGGAGAAGAAGATTGAATGGATAAGGCGGCGGTGGAGTTGGGAACTTAGCGCCCTCTTGTAATAGAGCCAAGTTTTCAGTTTGAGGAAAATGGTTGAGGAGTTTCTGAGGTTTTTGTTTCTCCCTCCTTCAGGGAAAGTTGACAAGCCCGACTGGAGGAGCAGGACAAATATGATGGCTGGGGAAAATGTCATTTTGTTTCAAGTGTTTGCCATGGCAGGCTCTGCGAGTTCCAACTTAACTTACCCTCCGCCAAACTTAGGAGGCAGATAAATTGGTAAAGTTTTGCATGTCCTCCGGAACACATTGTTAGAACAAAGGATCTTCCAGGAGATGCTCTTTTCAGCAGAGTCTTGCGTCGACGCTGGTTAGCGCTGAGCCGGAGTGCTTGAAGAACAGCCTGATTATTTATTTTAGCTCTAATATAATTATAATTAGATGGTTATTATACCATTGGAAAAGAATTAAGGATGATTAGAGAATAGAAGAGAGAAACATAATATCTGCGTGATATCCTTTGTTGGCCGGTTTTTAAGTAGAAATATTAATAAAAGAAATTATATTAAAATAAAAAACGGAATAAGGAAAAAAAAATAAACAAAATTAGAGAACGAAAATGTTGGAAATTAATGTGGTATGAAATATCTTCAATGTTGAAATGCTTTCGTGTAAAGCGATTATTTTAATGAATAGTATAAATAAAATATAAATTTACAACTACAATATACATGAATACATAGAATGTCAATGCATATAAGAGTTAAATACAAACAAAATAGAAAAAAATAAAAAAAATAAAAACATTACATGTACTATGAATAAATTGGACGAAAATATGATCAATTTATTTGGATTGAAACATTTTTAATCTTGAAATATTTATAATGTATAAACCGAATTATTTTAATTAATAGTACAAATAAAAAACGGAAAAAAGTAAATAGTATAAAAATATTCAACATTATAAAATACGTGAATAAATAGAACGAGAATACTTATAAGAAATTTATTAGGCACGTATTATTAATCGTTAAAGTAATTCGTATGTAGCGATTTTTTTTTAATAAAGTTAATATGATTGATGTCAAAAGGAACAAACAAATCATATAAATGAAAATCATTTAAATTAAAGAATTGTTCATACGCTTTGATTTAAATTATCGCTACCTATAGATTTTTAGGAGGTTTGAAAAACCTGTTTATATCTTTTATCAATCATTGGATGGATTCATTGGGTTGTTTTCTTAATCATTTGTTAACCATTATACGGAGAAAAAAAAATCAAACGCTTTGATATTTACGTTTAAAGACATGGTTTGAATCAATAAGGATTTTTTGAATCATTATTTTTAATTACTTAATAAATATAAGTATTTATATTATTATTGCAACCTATGTATGAATACATTGAGGCTCAAAAATACAAATTTTAAAAAACTAGAACTCATTGGTCGGATTAGAATAAATGATAAACTGAAGGTTGCCAATATATTATAGAATATAACAATATATTTTAGAAATGAAAAAATACGCCGCCCCGTGATATATTCGCCCTGAAGATGGCCTACATTGTAGGCCGAAACGTCGGCACACAATACATAAGTTACACTTATTTAGGTGTTTTTATTGACTGCACCCCCAACTATTTCTTCCTTATATTTTAGAAACTTTTTAAAATCAGTACCCTTCAATCCCATACCACTGATCTTGAAGATTGGTGTCGAAACTGGAGGATTAAAATAAATTCTCACAAATCTCATCAAATCATCTTTACCCTCCGTCGTAAACCAACGACTTCCTGCCCTACTGTATCGTTTAATAACATCCCACTGATTCCTGTTGAACAGGTCTGATACTTAGGACTATGCCTTGACTAAGGCATAACTTGGAATCCTCATACTAGACTGAAACGATAAGAAACAGCTCGCCGTTTCAGGCTAATTCAAAATTTACTAGACAAATGCTCCAAGCTCCCGATTAACTACAAAAGACTCATATACATGGCAATCATTAGAACCATCTGGACATACGGAATAAAGCTTTGGGGCTCAACCAGAGCCATCGAATTCCGTACTCAATCCTTACAATCCAAAATCCTTCGTAAAATCCTCAATGCTCCTTGCTTTGTTACTGACAAAGTAATCCATAATGACCTTAATGTCCCGTTTGTTGCTGATCTTGCCCGAATCCGGTATCAATCTTTTCATGACAAACTCCATTTCCACTCAAACTCACTAGTTTCAAACCTCGCAACCTCTTCAGGGCCTTTTAAGTTGAACTTTTTATTTGAGTACTACCACTGGGTAGTTTCTCTATTTGCCATTATGTCCGGACATGGTTTATCTTTCATTATATTTACTGGATGTATTCTGTATACAGTTGTAAATTTCAACAGATATATTGAACAAAAACTTTTTAAAATACGAATATATTTAATATCTAGGGGTCAGCGGTGGCGTAGTGGTTAACATAACATGGGGATCAGTAGCCCGGTAGGCGGCCTTAGCATCTTGTATAATATCCTTGGTTTTATCTTCTTTCAGAGGGGACGTAAAATTGCTGTAGCGGGCCTACGTGGTGGCCGGTACTCGTTAAAGACCGTCTCCAAATTATTCCTGGATATGCAAAATTTAGTACTCCCACAGTTGGATTAACCATAGGTGCTTAAAGTGACATTAAATAAATAAACAACTTAATCTTTTTTTATCTATTAATATACTTTTCGATTTATGTTAAATCTGGCTTCGATTTCCGTATAGCCTCAATCCTTTTTGTCATGATTATTTTTTTAAAAATAAATATCCTTCAATATACCTTTTTAAAGGTTCAATAAAGTGAGATATAATACTCCATTCAAGAAAATCTGAAGCGAGTTGTTTAACTGACTGGAATTGAAACAGGGCTTTTAAGCATTTTTTTTTTTCTTGTACACCTAAATTTAGTTTGGCTGAACAGGCTCTCCACCGAGGCACGAAGGACGGAGTAACGTCTTGCTGTCAGAGACAGGGCCCCGAGACAATGTCCAGAAGACGCTGCTACAGAAGGGTTCATTAGTCTTGGAATATAAGACAGAGTTACAATGAGGAAGGTCTGCCTTTTCTGTTTGTCCTAAGTCTTCCTTCTAATTAGTCCCTGTTTTCTTTACCGTTCCTCCACGGTCTGCTTGCGTAACTGCTTCTCAATCTAGCCATCGTCTTCGGAGCATTGTCAACTGTAATTATAACGGACGTTGATAGGTGTTGTCTCACAATCGTATCATGGTGTTTAAAGGTAAATAAATTTTATTAGTTATCGACTACTTCATATATTTTTAAAAATGGGAATGGACAGCATATGAGTCTCTTGCGTGTAATACACCCGAAACGTAGGTTGGTTAATTTTATTTGGCCCTATTATGAAGATTTGAGTTTTGATCTCCAGTTTCCATTTCATAAATCTCCAGTTTATGTATAATTTTTTAATAAACACTAATGATTGACTAACTAAGGTTAGCATAACAATAACCAAGCTTACTGATTCGCAGCCGGCAGGTGGCCATACGATTTTTAAGGGAGGTAAAATAGCCTTAGTTGAGGCCTCCTTTGGAAGAGACGTAAAATGGGAATCCCGAGGCTGTCCGATGTCAGGTACTCGTTTAAGATTTAAGAGAGCTGTTTAGTGACCCGTATTAATTCCATAGTGAAGATTGCGGTGGAAAGAAATGGAATATTCCTCAAAATTTCTAGTTTTTGTTTTGAAATCTAGTCCCAAACTTGTTGGGTTGATGATTTGAATAAAGAAAAAAGTGAAGTTAGACATCATATTTTATTTTGTGTTTAAACAACACGTGGGATGTCGTGTGTAAAAAAATCATTTAAGAAATGAAGCTGAACAACTTAATAATGTTAATTAAAAGAAGTAATTTTAGGTCATAAATAAATTTTTAAAGCTTATTTTTTTTTTATGCAGATTTCATACATGTTGGCATTTTATCCATTTATCCATCCAATGACAGGCATATTTAAAAAAAAAAAAATATTCGGCTAGAACCAACGATGGTCAACACTCCTCGACGTTGTTGCAAAAGAGGATAAATATACGAGGGGGCTACGGGGAGCGCATGTTTGACTTGGCAACAAAAAGGTAATGTATGCCATCCGGGTGACAAAGGAGCGGGAGGTCGCTGGATGTCAGCGCGCTTATTTATGTTTTTATACAACTTTATTAATATAGCCCTCGTCCATTGTATGGCCGCCTCCTACTCCAAGTGGGGTCTGGTGTTTGGTAGACCACTGGTCTTAGATAGCCATCTCTACCGAGGGTGGTCTCTACTCCCTGTCCGGGGATTTCTAGAGCAATCGGGATATTATTTTAATTTATTTTATTCCCATCTTGTTCAAAAACTAATGCTTTGGGCTCGATTAGTTATGTCTTAAGTACGCCATTTCACCATATCTATTACAAACTAGGATAAAAAGTATCCCTTGGGAACTAGCAACGAAGGTGACAACTTAATTTCCTGTAATATTGTAGAGGTCAAGATTAGTCCGCCTGTAAATGTGTGCCATTAAGTTCAGTTGTTTTGGATATGACTATTATATGTTATAGATTATCTACGGTATGTACTTTTGTGCTATATTCTAATTTTAGTTCTGTATCTAAGTTACTTGTTTCTTTAACTGCATTGTTTATTTCTGTATCGACATTAAAAAATTGCTTATTACATAATTGAAACATAATGAAGTCTGGTTGTGCCGTCATTAATAACACTAAATACATTTTATTATATGTGCCGACGTTTCGGCCTACAATGCAGTCCATCTTCAGGGCTAATAAGGAAAAACAGAAAAATAACTATAAGAACATTGCAGTACTAAGAATTATAAAATAATATAAAGAGTATAGAAAAGTGGAGACATATAGCATAGGGTAGTTTATAAAAGATATATATCTGTCTATCTATCAGATGGCGCTACAACCCTGCGACGAGTCCTGGCCTCCTCTATGAGCCTCCGCCATTCGGCTCGGTTTTGGGCTGCTACCTTCCAACATCGGACTCCAAGCAGGTCTCGTGCGTCTTGTACCACTCCATCCATAAACCGGAGCTTGGGTCGTGCGACTCTTCTTGAACGATAAATTTCCTCTTGATTCTTACGATAAATTCAATAACGATAAATTTTCTCCATGAATCTTTTATGCATTTCATCGGGACTCATCCGTGCAACATGCCCTGCCCACCCAAGGCGTTCCTGCCTAATAAAGGTCACAACATCTATATCCTGGAGCAGCTCATAGAGTTCCTTATTTTTTCTTCTTCTCCAGCCTTCCTCGTCCCTTACCGGCCCATAGATTCCTCGAAGAATCTTTCTCTCGAAGACCAGGAGATTATTTCTATCCTGTCTGGGTAGTGTCCATGTCTGGAAGGCGTATGTTAGGACAGGCCTGATCAGAGTTTTATGTAGATGGACCTTTGTTTTCCTGCTAATGAGCTTGCTTCAGAGCTGTTTCAACAGAGCTGTTTCGGTTCGCCTCTGTGATCCTTCGCTTTATTTCAATGGAAGCATTAATTTGTTGCTGTGATCTGAGATCCAAGGTAACTAAACTCCTCCACTCTCTCAAAGGTACAGCTTCCTACGCCAACCTGTCTTTCTTGAGGTCTGGCTCCTCCGGTGTACATATATTTTGTTTTATTTTCATTAATAGCCAGTCCCATGCGCGCGGTAGCTCTCTGTAGGCTTAAGAGAGACTCAGTAAGGGCAGTAAAGGATCGTGCCACTCTACCAAGGTCATCCGCATAACCGATTAGTTGGACCGATCTATTGAATACGGTGCCATTATTCTGGATACCCGTTTCTCTCACTACTTTTTCTTACATCAGATTGAACAGGAGGCACGCCAAAGCATCTCCTTGCCTTAGTCCTTTGTTTGAGCCAAATTCAGAAGAGTGATCAGACTGTATGTGAACCCTGCGCCTAAAGTCTATCGTTGTCATTTTTATGAGGCATGTAAGCATTGAAGGGACCTTCATTTCTCTTAGTGACTCGTATAACTTAGGACGCTTGATACTGTCATACGCGTTCCTAAAATCCACGAACAAGTGGTGAGAAGGCATCTTATGTTCATGGGCCCTTTCAACGATTAATCTGAGGATATGAATTTGGTCCACTGTAGATTTACCTCTCCAGAAGCCAGTCTGGTAATATATAAAAGATATAAAAGGATAACAAAATGTGTGAACAGAAAGTTGATAAAGCAAAGAAATATAGAAAGTAAGATAATTGAGAAAGTATAAAGTAAGATACAAAATGGAAAATACAGAAAAAGTTGCAAATGTAAAAAATACAAGTTTGGAACAACTTAGTAATACAGGTAATGATATAAAATGTATTAAAATAAACTTATAAAGAAAATTATAAAATATGAATAAATATTAATAATAAATATGGTGTAAATGTATAAATAAAAAGAAATTAATAGAAAGTAATGTATGTAAAATCAAGTTAAATAGCAGATTTCAAATGTTAGATCATTTATGTGTGGGAAGTAATAAATATGAATACACACATATGATGTTTATGTAGAAGAAATGAATAAGAAGTAAAGATAAAAATTCTAGCGTTTAAATGATGACAAATTAAAAACAAATAATTATAATGGATGCTATTACAATATGTGATGGATGCCATGATGTGAAGGGAGAAATGGGTTTGAAGAAAGGAAAAAGAAGGTTGAAGTATTTTTGAATTCTCCATAAAAAAACATATTTCTGGATCATTTCGACCTAAGGGGCTATATATTAGTAAGTCAGAACTCTACGTACCCAGCTAATCTGCTCCCTGATAAATAGTATAGTCATAATAATAAAACATAGGGAACTCGAATGCTCGATGCCGATACTACTTATCTTAGATTTATGGCAATATTCACTTTCAGTCTAATTAACTAATTTCTAAAAAGTTAATAAATAGTACTAAGCCCAACGACATTACAAGCACATCTCAACCATTGCGACGCTATCACTTCCTTTATATTCATCGGAAGCTCTGCAATTCCATATTTTTGTAATATCCTAATTTCTCCAGTGGTCCCTCCCCGCTCAAAAATGTCAACAGTCGACGTTTTCACATTTTTCGCTCGTGTAGTCTAGCGTTTCCGTCTAACATGAAGTTTCGGGGCATAAACAATTGCTCGATTAAACTGTAAAAATGTTGAAAAGTCAACTTTTGAATTTAGGAGCACCTATTTATTGGAAATTATGTTTCGTATCCCATGGTCTTCATGAGCGATTAATGGCCATAGAACGAGAGGAAGTCTCCCTTAGTGAATAATTTCGCCCCCCTAAAATATTTCTAATAATAATTATATATTTAGAAGAATTTGACAGCTAAATATATGCAGAATAAATTTCTAGACTAAGGTGTTTTTGATTAATTTTATATTTAATATTTTTAAATTAATAAAATTTGAAAATCTCACATCCAAAATGAACGGAACATAGCTTTAGATACCAGGTTTGATGCTGCCTATTTTGTCCGGGTAGACTTTTTTTGGCTTTTCAAGGGAAAATCTCCATGTAAAATCATGAAATGGAAGTTGTATAAATAAATATTATGAATTAAGATATGGATATGGTTAGAGTTATATTTCAGATCTGATTAAAATTTATTCCCATTTTGTAAGATAGTCAACCCTTTTGTATTCCGATACTCCCGATATCTTTGGACCATTTCTGATGACTGTGAAGACTTGTCGGACTGTGGAATATACTACCGGGAGAGGAGAGGATAGACCCGAGGGTGAATTATTGCGACGGAGCCCTAAGAAGAAGGAGACGGAAGATTAGGCAGAGGAGGAGACAATGGAGGGAGCCTAATAGGCCCTTTCCTACAGGATATATATCCGCCCTATAACTTCCTAATACCCTTTTCATATCCTTCCTCCCTCCCTCCTTCTACATCTCTAATGTCTTCTCTCATTTATTTACTTTCTTCTTACTATATTTGTGAAAAGGAGTTATACTTTTAATTCTTCTGACTTTCTATTTTCTCTTAAGGAACAGGAAATGACGAACATATTCAGAAGACTATTTAAAAGAAACAAAAAAAAAGGTCATTGATCGTTAAGCATTCATAAAAACTATATTTTATTTTAATTTCTCTTTTCTATATATATAATATTTCTATAAGCCTATATAATATGTCATAACCTAATTCATACAAGCCCTTCAGTGCCATTTCTTTTTATCATAGCAGTCTTCCTCTCTAAGTCCTCTTGCCGCTTTTGCCTCCGGGATCCCTTCTATCCACCTTTTTTCATGGTACATACTTCAGTACCCTTTTAGGCCATCGGTCGTCCGCCATCCTCATAACATGACCAAACCAACTCCGTTTTTTCGTTTCAACTGAGTACAGGATGTTAAGTGGTCTGTTTACTGCTTCCCTAATTCTGTTATTCGGAACGTGTTGTAGTCTTGATATCCTACAACTACGCCCCCAAAAACCCATCTCCATTGAAAGCAGTTTTCTTGCCGAGTCAGTTGAAACGGACCAGGTTTCTGAGGCAAGCAGGGCGGTAAGAAATGAATTGTAGAGTCTCTTTTTTGTTGCTATCATGACTTCCTTACTCCACAGAACAGAATTTAAAGTCCTAATTATTTTTCTCCCTCTTATTGCCTTTTTTCTGCTACTTCCCTGCCTAAATATTTTAATTGTTCAGTTGGGGGTCATATCCCATTCCCCAATATTTAGTGAGGAGTTTCCACTATTATTTAATGCCATGTACTCGCTTTCTGTTGTACTGATTTCCAGGCCTCCTGCCTTATAGGCTTCCAGCAGTTTCCTCATCATAAAGGCAGCATCTTCTTCTTCATTTGCTATAATGACCTTAGTCATCGGCATATTGTAAATTGTACAGGCATTTATTACCTATGATTATCCCCATATCATTACAGTTTCTTTTCCATAGGCTAAGGATACTTTCATTATATATATATATATATATATATATATATATATATATATATATATATATATATATATATATATATATAACATTATAGATTAGAGTGAGCAGCACTGTTTGAGGCCTTTGGTGATCAGAAATTTCTTGGTTAGGCCATTTTTGAGTTTAACCCTGGCTGTCGCATGTGAGTACAGTCCCTTCATAGCTAAATCATGTTCTGGCTTACCCCTGCCCCCGGGCATTCCAGAGTTTACTAAGAGGCAATGTATCGTATGGCTTTTGTAGATCAACAAATACTAAATCGATCTCTTTATTACGAGCTTTAAAAAGTTGCGTCAGTTCTATTCTATTCTGATCTAAATATCTGGCATAGGTGTATTTTATATAGAGTATAATTTGTATAAATTTATAAAATATGTATACAATCTCAAATTTTCACCAGACATAAGAAAACGACGAGTGGAATTTTATGGACTCATTACTAGACATCATCCAACAAGACTCGCGAATTGAAATGTTAATAATATACAAGAGGTCAATTCAATCAGACCACGGGTTAGCCAAGTTAACATAGATAAACAAAAACTGACAATAGAACCAATTGATGTTACAGAAATAGTAATTTGGAAATAAGATAGAAAAGGGGATAATAATGGCAGAGAAGGGACAAACCTGGCAGAATACATAGTAAAATGCTGTTGCAACTATTCCAGGTACTATTTTTTGCAAATGCATTGCATAATCCTAAATCGGGTAAATGGCCACGCAAGATAATCAATAGGAAGACTCTACCTAAGGATTTTCTCCTATATTTGAAACAAGTATCTTAACCTTGACCGCTTGATCGTAACTTGACCGCTGAGTGAGAATCACGAAATGATAAGACTTTTATTTGGCGCAGGACATGATATGGCTCCTTCAAAAGAGCAATGAAATAACTCAAAATTTGGCATTTTTCAGTTAATCATTCAGGAGCAATTATATTGGTTAAAGTTTTTTTTATTTTCCGATGTATTTTTTTTTTAATAAAGTCAAATTTTAAGTTGTATTGGAATGACGACATAAAATAATATCAAAAAAGGATCAAGCTTTTAAAAATTTTCTAATGGTTGATAAATTACTTTCAATACCATCAATACCTAAATTTTTATTTTTCTAACTAACATTAAACTTTCAAATACCTCTAATCAAAAATTAGGTTTTTTTTTGTTTCGACATCGTTGTTTTGAAGTAGCGATATACCCTATTATTTTGTGTTATGCTTCCAATATGGTCCTCATGCTGATTGCGCCCACTAACTAGTACATATCACCTTTTGCCATATTATCTTTATTTGATAAAACATTGTTCAAAAAGTAAGAGTGATATACGACTCGGTGACAGGACAGACCAGGTCAAGAGAGTCGCCGAGTGTCCCCCTCGACCAGCATGAGACATCTTGTGACACCTTGGGTGGTCACCCCTGACCCTGGACGGCTATTTAAAATTGAAATCAGGCCCGGAGACGAGTCAGTTTGATTAATTGAAGGAAATCTTCGATTAATTACCTC
This sequence comes from Arma custos, assembly GCA_037127475.1. NCBI lineage: Eukaryota > Metazoa > Arthropoda > Insecta > Hemiptera > Pentatomidae > Arma > Arma custos. The sequence continues at coordinate 74,738,774 of CM073764.1, forward strand.
GGTGACAGGACGTGAAAATCAGTTCCTCGGGGGAGCTTCCATTATGCATGAGAAGAAGAAGAAGAAGGCTCCGGCCGCTGCTTCTTTGTCCGAGGACCATAATGCCCGATCGGTTTGATTAATCAAGTGTCTCTGTGTGTTTAGCTCCTTTTGATTGTGACGGTCGCTTCGTGATTAACGATACGTAGTCGTTAGTATGCCTCTCTTCCATCCGCTACTGAGGAATCCTCCGGTACTTCAAGAAGTTTGGATTCTCAGAGTGGACCTGAACGGTGAGAAGTTAAATCCGGATGCGACTAACGATCTAGTTTAATCACATCTCTTAACGAATTATCCTGAAGATGATACCAGTGAAATTAATTAGGTTAATATAACGTGAACATCAAGCAGGCTTTAGGAAGAACTATTCTACTGTTTTTTGTACTCATTTTTTTGATCAAAGAACTTATTAAAAAAGTGAATGATTATAATCTGTCAGGAAGTCTTCTTTTTCTAGATTATGAAAAATCAGTCGATTCTCTAAAAATCTATTGCATTATCAATATGTTGATAATGAAGGAATGAATGGAGGAACATCAGTCCAAGAATCTGAAAGATGTTGGAAGAAATGTTTTCAAGATCCAACGCCGAATATAAATTAGGAAACAGAAAAGTAAAAATCAGTTCTCCAGGATCTGATGCAAACTATGAATTGGCAGAACAAAGGAATACAAATTCTTGGAATGGATGAACCATTTAGAGTTTGCGGATGTTCAAATACTAATAGGAAAATGCAAGGAAGAAATCTTAACCATGGCAAAACAACTGCTAACAGCAGGAGAAAACACAGGGCTCAAAATAAACGATAACAAGTATAAACAGTAAAGGTTGACGGAGATTTATTAATAGGAGAGCATCTTATAGAGAAAGTAGAATCATTTCTTTCTCTCCTCTACCTCGGGCAAATAGAAGAAATAAACAGGCGATGTACTCAAAGATGGTGCGCACTCTTCAAGTTCACGGATATATTGTATATAGTTCCTCTGTGAGCTTGGAAGTCAAGAGAACACTCTGGATGAGCACTGTGCTTCCTGTCATGACCTACGGTTGCGAAACATAGATAATAGACAAGAAGACTAGCCACAAGTTGAGAGTAACAGTCAGAGGTATGAAGCGTAAAAAATGATTAGCAATCACATATCATTGCATCAAATTGGAAAATACAATGATTTCATTAAATTTATGAAGCAACCGTTTTTTTAATAGATGACAGGTGCTTCATCAATATTTCTATGAACTATAATTCTATGCCTTTGAGCTCTATCTTGTTCAGCCGTTCTCCTGATCACAATGAGACATCTAGCATCAGTTGCCAGCCTATCCATCCAACGTAGCTTTGGATTTCCACCTCTTCTAGAGCGATGCAGCACTTCACTGGAGGCTTTTCTTGGGATCTCTGCTTCCAACATCCTTGAGACATGGACCACTCAGTCCAATCTTCCATGTCTCCAACTTAATGGCTTTAACCACATCGATATCAGCGAATATATTCTTCCTACTTCTCTACTAATGTCCATCCTCTCAGGCCCAAATATTTTTCTGTGACCAGGAAAGTTAATACGCCACGTATATTATCGAGTCAAATGCGATGTATTGATTTGAATCCAGCCTAGAGTGTTTGACCTTTACTTGTTGGCTAACACAAAAAATGACTATGTGGTTACAGGCTTTATGAAAAGGTACTTAATGATTGTTCGGAAGATTGATAAATAGCGATACTCTTTGATTAATAAGAAATTAAATTAAGCCGTGGGAGAGATACCACTGTTCTCCTTCATCCCTCCCATGCCATTTTGTTTTATTTTTCAGACAGCCAATCGGTTGATTGTCAATTGTTTCTATTTGACAGGTGTGAATACAAATATAAAAGGAAAATGAGTTTTAATGAGAAAAAATTAGAGCTTTAATTTTCACTTATTATTCTTAATTCTCATAGGAGAAAATAGTTAATTATCTTTAAATCTGGAAAAGGCTTCTGATACTGAAGAATTGACTGTTTATATTTTGGCCATGTGAGTTATGTTCTGTGCTGAATTAAATTTAATGCTCAACCTTAATTAGTACTTTACATTATTAGTATGTCTAGAATACGAATAAGTATCAGGTAGGGCGAATCTTACTGTTCATTCTCTCTAAATGTTTCATAAATGGGATTGATTATAGTTTTGAAAAACACGCTTTCGTTCTTCACGCTTTCGATTGGGTGCATTATGTTTTTGTACGAATTAATTACTATAGATTGCCACAAGACACATTTTGTAATGCTAATTTGTTTCGTTGTTTAAGAAATAAATTGAGATACTGAGTCGCCCTCGACAGAGCACTTTAAGCTCTTTAATTTCTCTAGTCAACTATCGTTGTAGGAGAACAAAACAACCATTTGCCGCAGAACTAAATCTTTCATAAAGCATTAAAATAGCTTTCCAACTTCCCAGTCCCAGCTTTAATAGACTTTCTCCTATATCCTCGTATCTAGGCCTCTGTGTGATCAAACTCAGGCAAGTTTCTTTTCTTAGAACACTGGCTTCTCTGTCCTATTAACGGGAAAATATTTCTTGTAGGAAGTAAAAATACCTACAATTCGTTTCATATGACCCTTTAACACAAAAACTTATCATAATTACTATAAATTAAAAATTATCATAATTTATTTAATAATATCTTATAATTAAAATCATTATTTATTATTGTAATTAAATAAATTAATGGATGGAGGAGAAAATGGTACTGGAGGGCGAAATAACTTAATTATGGGTGTATACAGGGTGTCCCGAATTTAAAATGCAAAACTTCAGGAACTGATAGGGGACCGAAAAACTAAGACAAAAAGTCCTTTAGAGATTTGCTCGTTTTTGCTTAGTTTTAGAGAAAATCGCAAAAAAAGAAACGAAGTAGTTTTCATTTTTATACTTATTTATTTACATTTATATTTATGTTATGTTCTTTTTAATGTAAATATTGCTCAAAATGTTGTCCTCTTGCACCAATGCAAGCATTACATCTAGCACTCACTTAATTGCTCTCTTGAGTTGATTGACACCGAATAAACTTTCTGCTTCAAGGTTCCCCTTACGAAGAAATCCATGGGTGTAATATCAGGTGATCTGGGTGACCAAGGTACTACTCCTCCACGTCCTATCCATCGTTGTGGATAATTTATATCCAGCCAAGCTCGAGCAACTCTGCTATAATGAGCTGGACATCCATCGAGTTGGAACCACATGTCAATCCCCTGTTGTAAGGGAATGTCATCTAAATAATTAGAAAAGTCGTTCTCCAAAAAATGTGTAAATGTGATACCATTCAATCTTCCAGATATAAAATATGGTCCCAACAGTAATCCGTTCCAAATTCCAAGCCAAACGTTAATAGCAAATTCATGCTGAAACCTATTCTCTCTAATAGCTCTGGGATTTTCAAGAGCCCATACATGATAATTTCTTTGATTAACAATTCCCCCTCTTGTAAAGGTTGCTTCATCGGTCCATATAATTGTTAATGGAAATAAATTATCATCGCGAATTTTTTCAAGAAACCAGTTACAAAAATTCAATCTCTTGACATAATCTTGAGGTAATAAATTCTGAACTTTTTGAAGATGGTATGGGTAGCGATTATCACTTTTCAAAGTTCGCCATATTGCTGGCCACGATATTGCTAATGCAGCAGATGCTCTTCGGATGCTAGTCTCAGGAAGTGGCGTTGGACACAATTTCTTCTCCGATAATCTGCTCTTACTGCTGCCTGGAATTGGTCGCCTTCATTACGTATTAAGAATGACCCAGTCTCTCGGAGTCTATTAAAAGTTAACGAAAAGACTCGTCGATTAGGCACTCTTCTATTTGGAAATCGGCGCGCATACTCCCGCACCGCTTCTAAAGCATTACCGTTACAGAAACCATACACAAAAATCATATCAGCATATTCAACATTAGAATATGTATGCGACATTGTGGCTGATCCTATTCACACAAAAATATCTGAGTAACTGACTGAAGACTGATTTAGGAATTATAATCCTAGAAGGAAGCCAAAATGTAAACAAATAAAAGAATATAAAGGATAACATTAAGTGTTTACATATCTCACTGCGTAGCCTAACGAACTTTGAAAGGTGATAATCGCTATCTGTAACATTTTTGTTTTTTTTTCTTTTTTTTGCGATTTTCTCTAAAACTAAGCAAAAACGAGCAAATCTCTAAAGGACTTTTTGTCTTAGTTTTTCGGTCCCCTATAAGTTTCTGAAGTTTTGCCATTTAAATTCGGGACACCCTGTATAATAAAAATGGGCCTTAGGTTCAGTAGATGGCTAGAGACTGTTCTGTTCCTTAGACAGTGGTTGACCAGCTAGTTGATTTGAGTGATCCGTGAACGAGCATAACCACCAGGGTTTTTCCCATTTAAGTGTACCCACTTTATAGAAGTAGGGTAAATCTCATGGCGGTCTCCAGATCACACTGTGTCCTTCTCCGGCTGTTACCATATTGAGTAAATTTATCTTCCACAGTTGGATTTGAACCCGGAATATGGAAGTGGTTTAGTTTTTATGAACGGTGGCAATTATTATTTCCCGATTGAAACTTTAATTTTTAGTTGCCAAAAAAGTGCAAAATTATCTTTTCATGATCTACTAGCTTTTCTAAATCAACATGTCAAATACTTATGTCGTTACCCAATACTTAAAGGCAGACCCAAATATGGTTTCTGGCTTATAATTCGTCAGAGACTAAGCCGCGGTGGAATTTGATCAGAAACAGAAATCATACACCGCTGCTGCTAATGGTCCGCCTTCAGTTAGTCATCACACATCAGCAAGCTCTAGGTAAGCCAATATCTCTCCGCCTTCTCTATTTACTTCTCATCCACTTCGCGTTACTTCACATCTGTCCCCCCTCGTTCCCATCCGCTAAAAATCTTTTCTTTCTTCGTCTAAAGTGGGTTGGTTCCGGGATCTATCGAGGTCGAGACAGAAGCTGTTGACGTTCATTACTTGTGTTTACAATTGCATTTAAAAACGATTTATCTCTCATAGGCATGTTTTAGTTATTTTTTTATCTCTGCTTCATTTTCTACAGACGCTTTTATATTACGAAAGATTTAAAAAAATTTAGATTTAAAACAGATTTAATCCATGAATCATTCTTACTCACTTGAATAATTCACTCACTCTATGTATAGCTTTTTTTTCAGCAAACCTCATATTTTTTTCAAACTGTTTCAAAATTTTTTCAATCGAAGCCACAATTTTTTCAACCGAATTCATAAATGTAATGAAGCGTCGTATAGGTATAATATTCAACCTGCACACGAGATTCGGTGGATGATCAATGGAAGCAAGCTCCATTGTCCGTAGCTTTCAATATTTGGGATCTACTATAACTGAATACATGGACGAGGAGGCTGATAATAGATACTGGCGACTGCGTCTGAATCGTGAGTTGTATAGGAAATACAAGAATCTCAGCCTTTCTAATTTTGTCAAAGTGCAGAGAGTAAAATGGCTCGGACACGTTATTAGGTTGGAGGATGGGAGGTGTCCCTCGAAAGTTTACAAAAATACTCCAGTCGGGACCAGACCTAGGAGAAGACCTAGATCTCGGTGAAGGGACAATGTACTGACAGACATTAGACGAGGAGGAATAAATATAGCCCAAGCTGCAGATAGAAAATCCTGGGGCAAAATGGTTGAGCTGGCCAAGGACCGCTTTAGGGTGCACCTACATTGGATCCGATGCGATGCGACGCGATCCTATTCTATCTCATAGTATGGTAAGCTGAAAAAACAAATAACTGAAATACGCAGTGAGTGCCTACAGTGGATCAGGTCCGACACGATTCTATTCTTTTCAACCCGATAGTGAAACTAGTCACTGCCTTCCGAATAAAATAATATTAATTTTATTCTTTTATTTCTTATATTTTATATATATTATAGTGAAATATAAATATATTAAAAATAATTAATAAATAATCTTAATTTTATAAATTTAAAGAACCAAATGTTATAACAATGAGGTAATATTACTATATTAGAATATTTTTGTCTTGCTGTTTGATGAAAAAACAATTAGTTTGGTTGTTTTTCAATTTCATAAAATATAATTTATATTTTTTAGATATTCATGTTTTATATAATGATTTAATTTATTTATGAAATAGTAGTGATATTTTTAAATCTATTTAGTTTGTAATTAAATTAACGATTGCAATTAAATTAATAAATAGGAGCGATTGCCGTCGGATGGTTATACTTGAAACCTCCCCATAATATCAAATCTCAACAAGTGTTTACTTCTGTATTTTTGTCGATCATGGATCTTTAATTGATCTACTGGGTGCTGACTTTTTTCAAAGGATTTAATATGAAAATATTGAACAAGGTAAGTGTAATTACTTTTATAATACTGTTTGTGTGTAGTTGCTTCTTTATTCTAAAAACTATTGCGTTTTAAAATTTTCTTCATTAACAATTGTCATGAAATATGTTGATTCAATATGTATTTGTTGATATGAACTGGCAAGAACCATTAATTAATCTTTCTCATGCTTTCTTTATGAGAATAATATGTAAAATAAATGAAAATAGTTGAAGTGATAAGTGAATTCAATTGTTAAAACTTTGGTATACAATCAGAATAATTGTTTGTAAGATGACCCCATATCATATAATTATGCATGAACCAATTAGCCAGTAAATTAACTATTAAAATCAGGTGGACATTAGGTTTACTAATAATAACACCTATATTATACAATTACCTACATTTGAAAAAATCCATTATGGAACTAGAAATAGTATTAATTTAAATCTTTATTTCACCAAAGAACAGTTCCACAACAGAATAAATTTACCTCAGATTAAATAAATAAGTTTAGACTGAACAGAAATAATAAATATCAATTTTTAGCTTCTTTTGAAAAATGCTACAAAAGTGAAAAGTTCAACCTTTTGTTAGGTACCAAATAGATTTATTATGGAATACTTAAAACTAATTTTTATTTATCATTATATCAATGTCTATCTGAAAATATTGTTTTTTCCAGAAACAGAAAGGAAATATGTTGTCCAATCAGGAAGTGGCCCTGTTCAAATTTCCATTTTCAATAATTAGCAGATACTTCTACAAGTGAAAATAGATGGCGAAGATGACAATGGTTTTTGGGTTGTGTATATCAAGTATCAGAAGAAATTATGTGTATACTTTTCTAAATGGATGCCTATGATAATCAAGCAAGATATGACAATTTGGGAGTAAATACTGTATAATTAATAGTGGATATTCAAGGCAATTTAAGCTAATATGTATTTGAAAACACTACAATCTAAATCTTCAGAGGATCTTCCTCAATCACCTTAATTATTATATATAATATTATATAATTGTATTATTAAGTATTATATATTATTGCTTTGTATTATTATATCATATTAATATGTTATTATCTTAAACGACAAATATTATTTATAAAATTTGTACTGTTTAATTCTTCTTGAATTGTATTTTGAAATACCTAATTATGTTATTCATTTATTTTTCTATTTAGTACTAATATTGTTAAAAAATGATTATCCTAAATTTTATTCTTTTAATTTTATAAGAATTGCAAACTATTGTATATTATTGAATAAATGATTTATTTTCTTCTATATCTGATTTATTTTCTTCCTAAACAATATTCTGGTTTCCTCTTTTCTTTATTAAAACACAATTTAAATATGCGATGAACTTTGCAGGATGTTTCTACCAATATTGCAGATCTTCATCAGGGTTAAATTATCAAGATAAAAATATTAAATGCAAAATAATTGCATATTCATAAATAACATAAATGATAGAAATTTTATTAAAAAAAGGATTTAGATAAAAAGATTGATGTAATCATAACCATAAGATGATTATTATTTTAATCATATCACCTAATATTTTTAAAGTATTATTTGCATTATTACTGCTATTAATATGTATATTTTTTAGCATTATATTATTTGTTTGTACATTGTCTATTCAGCCCTGATGAAACCTGCAATGTTGGTCGAAACATTGATAAGCTAATAAATATATCAATTGCTTACTATTCAAGAATTAATTTTGATTAATACACCTTCAACATACCTTTATCTGAATGTGTAAGTGATATAAATATAATAAACCCTAATTTTGTAGTATTGAATTAGAGCATCCATAAAACATTGGACATTATGGACAGAAGGAAAAAATAGAATGCTATTGTGAACCTGTACTAAAGCTCCAAAATAACTGTATACTTTTATTGTTAATTGTTACAGTATTTACTTAAATGAGTTCAAAATATTAATCAAAACAAATGTTTATTTATTTATATCAATTAAATAATAATGGCAATAATAAAAGTCTTATATGAGTAATACCAGTAACCTATATATGACAGGATTGAATAGAACAATCAAGGATTGTAGAAATAAAACAAACAATGTTAGGTTAGAAAATAATCAAACTTTCATTTGCACCATTAACTATATTTTTAAATATTTCTATATTTCCATGCTCACATAGTTAATTTATTAATAAACAATTTTCAAAAACTGGATATCTTGAGAATACTCAATGTAGTTAAAATGTTACTGAACTTTCATTAAAAAAATCACTGTTTATTGAACTAATAGATGATCAGATAATGACCTACTCATGAAAATCAAACAGAATTTGTAATATACATCCAATAAAGCTAAAATTATTCTGATAATTATGAAGGTGTAACGTATTTGATAAACTTGATCAGTTTGAATAACATTTTTATAAACATATATTTTATTTCTGGATCAGAGCTGGTGTGATTCTATTCTATTCAAACCAATAGTGAAACTATAATATAAAAATATTAAAAATAATGTTTTATAAATTTAAAGAACCAAATGTTATGAAAGTTAGGTAATATTACAATATTAGAATATTTTTGTCATGCTGTTTCAATATAAATAAATAATTTAGTTTAAAAAAAAAATAGAATTTATTGTTATTTTTTTATATATTCGTGTTTTATATAATGATTTAATTTTCTCGATTGTGATAATATTTGTTTGATCACAAAATCGAGGCTCGTTTGTTTCGAACTAATTCTTTGTCTATTTTGTTGTTTATCTTTGCAAACGAGTATCAAATATCAGTAAAGCCCTTAGCTCCCAATGTTGCCAACTGTTTAGCAAATAAATTAAACATTACGATGATAATTTTATTAAAAGTTAATGTTTCCAATTTTATTTGAAGAATTAAAATTTTGTGTAGGTATATTTTTTATGTACATTTCTGATAGATATAATTTTATTCAACGGAAAAATAACCTTCGCTACTATATTTAATGTTTCATGAAGAATGATAATAAAGTATTTTAATGAGAATTAAGAATATTTAATTTTGATTTATGACGGATATTTATATAATAGTTGATTATTAAATTACAATGTACATTTTTTAATAAACATTTTAGACAGTAAAGGTTTGTTGGCACACATGGTAACGGCTGGCTTATCGTATTGAAAACTAATGATTTTGAAATGTGAAAATCGCACCTGATAGTACAGTATCGCATCGGAACCAATGTAGGCGCTTCTGTATAAATAAACTATTTTGATTCCACGAGCGACTAAATCGGTCGGATTAGTCTGATAACAACGGACGGAGCCAATGTAGGCACTCTCGATATATTTCAGTCATTTGGTTTGCTTCCGAATTCTGATCGCATCGCATCGGATCCAATGTAGGTGCACCCTTAGGTGTAAGTCATGCCACTAGAAGAAGACTTGTTTACTTTATTCTTATTAATTTTTATTATTCCATTACTTTTGTTATATACCTTTCATTAGATAATCCTTTTTATATTTATGTCATATCATTATTTACTATTTCTTTTAATTTCTTGTAATTCCTTACAAAAATTTGTTAAGTTATTAGTTATTCCTTAAAACTATAACAACTATAACAAATAAAATTTCTATATTCTATATTTTTTTATTAATTTTTATTTTTTATTTACTATAATTCTGTTCTACTTTTTCATTTGTTACTTTGTTGGGTTTAAACAGTACCTCTTTGTTACGAGTAATATATAGTACCTCTTCGTTATTATATAATTCAATCCTCGCTTCTTGTTATTTCTACTGCTAATTACATGTAATATTGTTCTATCAATATACTACATATACAGTTATCTTTTTATTTTATTTTTTCCATTTTCTTCCTTATAAATAACTCTATTTGGTTATTTATTTATACCATTGGTGTAATACTTTGCATTAAGTTTTTATTCTTTTTTGATAGGATAATAAGAAATTTCAATCAAATATAATACAACTCATCAGATTTGATGGCCTTTTGTAAATGTAATATAATGTCTATGACCAGGTTTACGCTAAAAAAAAATTCTATTTACCCATTTCACATCTGCCAAATACCACTTTTTCTTTACCATTTTTTTTTTCTTCTCATCCTCCAAAATTTTATTTACAATATATTACAAATTTACAAGAAATACCTGGAAATGCTTTTATATAAACCAAAAGCCTTCTGTTACCTTTCGGTATTTTAAAGCGTTACAATGGGCTGAGTCCGCTGAAGGCGGTTTTTACTCGAACCGTCTCAAAGCTGATTTTATACAATACAAAACAGGGAAAACAGGGGTTTTAGCCTTTACCATTTATTCCTTTGTAATAAATCTTTATTAAATAATAAAATGGTTTAAATGGGAGTATAATGGAGTGTGTATAGGACGAGTGGTATTCCCAAATGACATGTATCCCAACCAGAGCACTATACAGAGAGACATAGGGCAGCCGCAGTAAGGAAATGAGAACGGGTAGATTAAAGGGGAGAGCTCTTTAATCCCAGAGCAGATGATTGGACAGTAATCAGTCCCTGATAGGACGAAGGGAGCGGGATGAGTACAGTCACTGATTTAAATATCCCTCTGTCTTTGATTCCTATCGCTTTGATTAAAACATTTACATTTCTTATTACTATCCTCCTCTTGTTCGTAAAAGTATTATTAAAGCACCTATCATGTATTGAAAAATAATCGGCTGTTTTAAGAAATCATGTGCTTTAGTAATTTGATCCAATGGTTTGTGATAGCTAATATATTTTCATATTTACACCCACGATGAACTCTTTTTTTCAACCAAAACAGACCTTAAATTTCTGTACCAAATCGCTTCGGTATTAATCTGTTAGGAGCGTTAGAAAACATGAACCAGTCTTTTGTGACAACGTTACGGCCTACCGTTGGTTGGTTGTTTTTAGTTAGAGGCGTATAACCGGTTGGTCATCAATGCCTTATTAGTGTAGTAACTTTTTTAGTAACAATTTTAGTCATTTTTTAGTAATGCATACAGCAGAGTAATAATATATAATAATAATAATATATGCCGGTATAATAATACATACAGTAGTATAATAATTATTTGTGACAATAATTCTAGTAACAATTACAATAATAATGACAATAATAACAATTAAATAAAATAAAATAGAAATAGTATGATAATTTGAATGATTAAAATAGTATGATTTTTAGTAACAATTTATATTAATAAAAAAAAAGAAGAAAAAAATACCTCAGATATTCCTAATAAGTCCTTCTTTTGATAGAAATGTGATCACCTTAATAATGTATTCTTCCTCGTTTCCCAATATCATGGATACATTGGTAGGAAGTAGGCCAAATATTGCCTTCAGGGCAAATATTGCATATTACTGTGGTGTCTTGTCAAACTAGGCCTAAAACTGGGTTGACCTGGGTTAGCTCACACCATAGGCTGAAACTTTGGCACAATTAAAAAATAAGATCTGTTTATTTTGTGTTATCTTTTACTACACCCCCTGACAAATTCAATTCATCATCATCCTCAATGATTCTTTGAGCTAGTTGTAAATATTAAGAAATGTGTATATGATTTATTCCATCGTAATCATTATATTCGGCTTACTTTTCAGGCTAATTAGGAAAAACCGTAGAGAAACATTTGCCTAGGACGCAACGGGGACACCTGTGGTGTAGTTGTGAGTATAGAAACGCATTATGGCCAAGGTCGCGGGTCCGTAGCCCAACAGATGCACCTAGGAAATTTTAAAAATGTTTATAAAAAATACTCCTTAAAGATTAATATCCTAATTATTCCTCGATAGACAAAATTTATCACTTTTACTTTACAATTTAGCATCTTCTGATTAGCCACAGTTATACGATTAGAGGATGAATGTATCAACAAATGTCTGCTTGGGTAGCCCTCACAATGACCTATACTTTTGTAAAATTAATAAATCAAAAATAAAAGTATTATTTTTAAAAAATCCTAGTGTTTTTTACGTATTATTTTATTTTTGTTTTGTTATCGATAGTTTTTCTATTCCTATTATTTCATTTAAATGTGTTTGTATCTAATCTATGCAACCCTGAAAATGCTGGTCGAAACGTCGATTCCTAATAAATAATTTATCTCTATTTAAGTTTAAAATTATTTCTATTACCTCAACCAGGATCATTTTCTTTCCCGTTTTTTTTATGTACATTTGGAATACTTGCCTGTCGTTTTGAATATCATAACCAAACATTGTTAGAGTTCGCACTAAGATTCCGGGTTCATAGCCCGGTAGCTGGCCTTGGGGATTTTTAAAAGGCAGTAAAAAATCCTCTGATATGCCGTTCTGCGGAAGGGACGTAAAATGGAACCCGAGCCTATACCACCGTTAAAGATCAGGTACTCGTTAAAGATCCCTCTGTACCATCTTCCGATAAGCCATAGCAGGATAAGGTAACATTAAATGAATAAACAGCGTTCGAGTTCAAGTCATAAAGGAAGACTTCGTCAAACTCAATAGGCTCAGTATGACTGTATAATCTCTTTATTTTTAAAATTTTCTACTTTATACTGTTATAAAGACTGACCGCCTGTCTAACTAGAGGATTTAAGAGAGATATGTGCCTGTAAAATATCAGAGGACGCTGAGCGATTCCCGATTCGGTCTCGGCATAAGAAATGACCTATAAAAAATGTAAAGGCGAGACTATAAGAGATAATCCAGCGAGGAAGATGTTGCTCACAGCTCATTATGCCCGCGCACAGAGCCCCCAGCTAATACCCGAGCTCTTCTCTAGGGCACGCGGCACCGCGCCTTCAGGAAATCCACCAGCCGCATATTTTAAAGGATTGGATCCGGGTACCTAACCTCCTCTACTTCGCCTCTTCGGTCTTTCTTCCGATTTCGCAGGATATCGCTCCTTGATGATAAGTTTTAACCTCACATATTCAAGGAAGTTCCTGTCGGTCGGGGGGAGGGTGGGAGGGGGAGGGTGCATTAACTGTGGGTTTTGATAGGAGAACATAGATTGATTCAAAATTGTTTTCCAATGGAAATTCTTAGAAACTGAATATTCTTTATACCTACTGCCCCGATGAATAAATGGTGAAGTAGATTTTTTTTTGCCAAAATGAGTTTCGTTTCCTTTGGGAAGCAGAATCGTGTTATTTTAGTAAATAAGGGTCAGGCATTGAGTTGAAATGGAGTGTTGCTTATATTACAGTTCCATTCCAAGCCAAAATATGATGAGAATGGAACGATTCCGCTTTCCTCAATACACTGAAATCTTTCTGCACAAAGTTCGGCCTAACCACTTATTCATCGGGGCTGCAGGCATAGAAAAGAATAGAATAGTACAGGAAAAAAATTTGACAGATGTGTACAATGTTTAATAAATATTTACCTGTTCCCAGGGCTGAATAATAAGTATGATACAATATTTACATTAATATATATTAATATATATATATATTGTTTTAGTTCTCGATTTTCAGTCCTTCTAAAAGAACTGAACTTGAGAACTAACACATAATATTTCCACAACAGTCAAGATAAATAGAAACCAATATATATATATATATATATATATATATATATATATATATATATATATATATATATATATATATATAAAGTAAAAGGTATATCCTGGTAAAGAAAAACAATTTCAAAGAGTAAAATAAAAAATTTAATCACCTAACATTATAAAAAAATAATACCGTCGTAAGTGAAGTAAATTGGCAGTAATTCATTTATTACTTCTGATGGATATTATAGCAGATTAGAGAGCATCTATTTGGAAATTTAAGGTATGCTGGACAAGTTTGAATGTGGATAAGAAAGAAGCATGATGGATATTGAGTGAGTTCCAAAATGTGTTGGAAAAGCAACGCTCTAGTTTTTTGGGTCTGTGGGAATGGGTATAAAGGTATCACGATATCACTTCATCGTTTCCCAAAAAAAGAATGCTCACTTTGTAGAGGCTGGGTGATCCTCCTGAGGGTCTGCGCATCCCACTGGGTCTATCTATATTTAAGAGAATAAATAATTTCTATGTCACATGTACATACATAATACATACACATGCACATATACTTAATAGAAATCGGGCATTCAGCGATTTGGTTTGCCTAATCCCTAGATTATCCAATCTATTACAGCATTGCTATGTACCTAAAAGTAATTCGTTAATAGCATTGAAAGTTACAAGACATTTTCTGGTATATATATATATACTAAAATAGAGCCAAAAACTCAAAAAGAAACACTATTATTTATTATAATGCAATTGGAAAAACCACAATGCAAAGCCTTATGTTTCAAAAAATACACCTACTTACCAGTCGACGTTTCGCCTATTCAGGCATTATCAAGACACCAAAATAAAAAAGGGGTTATGTGAATCGCATCTCGAAGAAAAAAGTGCAATACATCCCAACGATCAACAGCCCAAACAGGCTCCAAACATGAGACAGCACCCTACCACCAAGACGTTCAACATACAACTGATTTACATACGCACTTTTTTCTTCGAGATGCGATTCACATAACCCCTTTTTGATTTTGGTGTCTTGATAATGCCTGAATAGGCGAAACGTCGACTGGTAAGTATGTGTATTTTTTGAAACATAAGGCTTTGCATTGTGGTTTTTCCCAATTGCATTATAATAAATTATATATATATATACCAGTGCTTAATTAAATCAATGTTTTTTCCAGGGAAATAATATCATATCCGATCGGTGTTGATATAAAAAATCTTTAATTACACATCAATAGTTGGAAGAAGACGTCATAACCTTACACTTTTAAAATGTAGTGGAAAAAGATGACAGGTTCGCTTCGTTTAAAAGTCCTTTCAAAGTAAGTTCTGAATGCTCCTGTCATTAAACACAAAGTATAGGAATACCTCCCCGGGTACTTATTCAATATGGGCTAATTAGGGTATTATGACTGGTAAACTCTGAAAATTTTAAATATTTCATGTCCCAGCCATGTTTTAAATGTTCTTCCTTTATCGAAATAATACGGTACCTCCTAATATTTAGTAGCTCAACATCAGCTAAAAATAAAAATTAGGAATGGTATTTTTTTAAAGTCGCTTTTAAATTTTTTTCAATATTTTTATTTACAAACATTTGCAAGCTATCATAGATTAAGATTGTGGGGATAGCAGTGTTAGGAAAAGCCAACCAACCCTGCTTTAAACATTGAAACGGAATACAAAGTATAATAATTAAATACATCAATAATAATATTAGAAACTAGATTAAAAAGTTAGCACCTAAGTGACTACATAATTTTTTTTTTTTATGGAAGAGAAGATTGGATAATTAATAACGCTAACATAAATGATAAAAAAAAAAACTGTACCACTGTCAATTCATTTCAGTACATGGTAGAGACTCTAACGTTTGTACATGGAGATAATTTGTCCGAGATCGCGCTCGCCAAAACCGTAGTTTTTCCAATTAATAAATGCTTGGTAAGCCCCTGGAGGGTCTTCAGATCCCACTGTGTCCAACCACGACTGTTAACAGATTAAATAATTCATTTCCCACAGCTGGATTTGAACCCGGAACCTTCAGCATAGCAACACTGCGCTCTACTTACTGAGCTACCGCGCTCCATTACCTAAATGAGAGGACTATAATAAGAAAATTAAAATTAAAAATTAATAAACAGACAGAATTAAATCATGATTAGTTTTTTATATATTTAAAATTTTTATTTGTACTCGTATGTATAATTTTTTAATGTTTCGAGTTTTCGGCTTGCGCGGCGTTGGTAACGTTTGTGTTTGGTAGTGAGTTATAATATTGTTAACAAAGAAGTTTTTTTATAAACCTTGAAAGGATTGCCTGAGTCAAATGTTAAATGTCAATAGTTTTTCACTGCTACCTAATAATCTTTCTTCGGGGTAATTACAAACTTACTGAAAATCTCTTAAGTACATGTTAGTAACACCATAAACAACTTTTGTTCTGGACAAACATCGAAAATGTAAGAAAAATTTTCGTTTCTCCA
Source organism: Arma custos (assembly GCA_037127475.1). NCBI lineage: Eukaryota > Metazoa > Arthropoda > Insecta > Hemiptera > Pentatomidae > Arma > Arma custos. The sequence continues at coordinate 74,755,171 of CM073764.1, forward strand.
TACAAACTAAGATCAGTTGATCGGTCATTTGAATGGAGGAGTGAATTTTTTTTTTTTTTTCATCTCAACGTTGGCCAGTACAAAAGTCGCTGTTTATTAGGTTACTAACCCGTACGTAAGAGTTTTGCAGTGAATATAAAATAAGCCTGTATAAAATTTCATCTATTTATTGAAAATTAATAAGGTAAAATATTCGCCAAAAAAGTCACGGATACGGATATCGGACACATCACTACTTTCAACATATACATTATATATAACAGATAAAAAATGATTGGGTTAGCCTACTAGATAATTCTTAAATTAAGCGTATTTTATAAATAACTAAATTCGGAACCTTAAAGGGCCTAAAGTTATGCTAGTGATATGTGTTGAATATTGTTATTATTGAATACAATAGCCAAGCCTAAATACTGGAATGAATCCCATATAGTCGACGTTTTTTTCTAGTATTTTAGAGGCTGAAGGTTTTATTTTTAGGGATTTCTCCTAATGAATGCTATTTATAATTTATATCCCTTTTTGAGATTTTGCTGATTATTATTATTTTTAATTATCATAGCTGTTTTTGCTACCATATAATATGTATATACACATTTTACATGTATTTTTTAAAAATTATATTTCAATTTTTGTGGAAAAGTTTATTAAATATATAGCCGTTGTTAGTGTCATAAATTTTGAGGCTGTCTTGGATTTTCTATAAATATCAGCCCTATATGTAATTTGTAAACTTCGTACCAGAACGAATTTAATTTTCCGCAAAAATCATCATTCGTACCGTAGGGGATGAACCTTTACCCGATGATTTTCGGGGAATTCCTTCTGAAGAATTTAATGCTTTCCAAGCGGACCGTAAAATCTCAACGTTTTCAATATTGGTCCCATCATAGAGCTATGAGGGAATGAGAGGGTGGGTCGGGACAGATTGGAGAGGGGAGGCCCCCCCCCAGATCCATTTTTTTTTATTTCGGAAATGGGCGTTCCCGGATCTGGTTACCTCAGCCCAGAGAAATTTCATAATTTCACATATCTTTCGGTAATTTCTCCCAAGTGTTTATTCCCGAGTCCCGACGGCGGGGGTAATGGCTCGTGTATAATATCCCCCTTATTTCGAGAGGAAAATACCCGGGAAATCCTTTTCCGATACTTTACTAAGGGGATAATATAGGAGAGAGGTTAGGGAAACCGGGAGCTACTCAGCTCGCCCCAACCATCGTGGAAATTAACTGCTTTATTCTTCCGGAGTTTTACTGTGGCAATAGAAACACAATTATATTCGGATTTCTTGGAACATTACGACACTTAACTTTTGTAATATTGTTTAAACTAGTCCATTGGATGTTTGATTTTGAAGGTTTCTGAACTATGGAGTTAGATTCTTTTCAAGCCTTAGTAGATCTCTGTGGGTTGATGACCTAAGTATTGGATTGCCCGGAAAATAATACAGGAATTTATGTTATCTTTAAAATACTCCTACGAGTCGCACTTCAACTGACAACACACAACTCTTGTCAGTTTAAGTTCTATTCGTAACCTCGACTCGGCACTCCGCTGCACTGAGTATAATGAAATAATGAAATGGTATAAGAATGAAATAATTCATTATTATTTTGTAAAACCGTTGACTCCACTCCCTGACCATTTCATATCATTATTATAACTAGTCATCATCTTAGCATTTAAAAAAAGAAAGAAAGTTAATTGAATTAACGTTTTTTATTAGATTAGGTTAGGTCAATAGATGGTTAATTTTCATCTTTCTTTTAATATACTTTTAGTATATATATTTTTTTTCAAACCCACTGAATAGCGGAGAGAATCGATTATGCGGGCGATGTGTAGTTTAGGTCAAGTTTAATGAATTCATACTGTTTAGACAGCCCGGCTTTTTTACAAGGTTTTATGTAACGACGCCACTCGAGAAATTTCTATCTACAGTGCGCCTTTCATAATGTTTATTTTTTTTTCTTCCCTATCCATCCCCTTTGACCGGCGCAGCCCTCTCGGTACGAGTGGTGCAGCCTGCATCTGAATAAAACCGAGGGCTGCTTTAAATTTAATGATGCAGAAGCGAGACGGGCAGGAAATCAAGTAGGTAGGTTCTACCATTGGCGGAGGAGCTCCATTGGCCGACAACATAAAGGGTTGAAGAGCCGGGAAGACAAGCGCGGAGAGCCCTTTGCTCGCTAACAAGCGCCGCGCCGCACCTGAATGGCGGATAAGATTACCGAGCTAAATGAGTGAAGGGAGCGTGCCCCGGGTGCCGATCCTCCTCCTCGCCCATTCGGACCACGTAGCTCCCCGCTCATCCTGTATTCCCGTCTCCTCTCTTCCACCCCACTCCGCCTCCTTCACTATATAAACTAATTACAAGTGCGAGTAGTGCCGCCTCCTCCCTCCTATCTTCTTGAATTTTTCTCTCCTCTATTCCCCCTCCTTTCACCTGTAGCTTCTTAATTTAACCTCTTTCCCTTATCTCTCCACTCTCGGCATTGTCTTATTTGATTAAAAAAAAAAGATAAAATGATTAATATTAAAAGTTTGTTTAACATCCAATAAATTTGATTCCTGGATTATGAAATTATACTATATACAAAGTCATAATTTCATCTGATCCACTTTTATATTTTTCGAACAGAATACCTGAGAAACAAACCAGCGCCACAGCTCATGAAGAACCTTTGCTGAACCCAAGCCTCCTCATAAGTTCATAGTACTGTTTGTCAGGTAAGCCGTGTAACGACAAATTATTATTATTTTGGCGCTACAACTGCGAGTCCTGGCCTCCTCCAAACCAATCGCCATCTTCTATCCTTTAATCGCTAGTCGTTGTTATCCAGCTGTTCACTCCCGCCTTCTTGACTTCACCAGCTACGCAGTCCAACTACGCAGCTTTGGCCTATCGCTGGACGTCTCCGAAACTGTTTTGTCATTAGTACCCTTGAAGTGGCATTCATTTCCATTCTGGCGACGTGACCTGCCCACCGAAGACGATTTAATTTTATCTGTGATGATATCAATATTGTTAAGTAGGTCATACAAACTTTCTCGTTTGTTCTCCGTCGCCATTCCCCTCTAATATTAACGGGGCCAATGATTCGTCGGAGTAATTTTTCTCTCAAAAATTTGTAGTTTGTTATCTTCCGACTTTATGATGGTCCAAGTTTCGGACCCGCAGGTAAGCACAGAGCAGATTAGGGGTTTATAGAGAATTGATTTAGACTGCCTCGAGATCAGTCATTGTCCTTCCTTACCACTCGTATTAGCTTTATTGGCATTTAAAAATCATTCATGGCCATGAATGTAAAGACAAGTAGATACGAAAAGAGGACAAGGTTTAAGCAATCACACCGCTTGGCTCCTCAGAGCATGCTGATTTTTTTTTTTTGATTTTTAGTCCTTCTTTTATTTATTTATCTATTGTTTACACTGGATGCTTTGGTATTAGTGGTAATAATGGCAAGTCCCTGACTATAGATTGTCATCATCCAAGTGTTAAAAAGAAAAACAAATACCACTACAACCTGTGTGAGGTCTTGGGCTCAATACGTGTTAGAGTCTGTACTGTTTTCGGACAACGGTTGTGCAGGAAGGTGATTTGCCCTTGATTTTCTAGACCGCCAGATTTTCCCCTTCATTTTGGGTACCCACTTTATAGAGGCTTGAAGCCCCAGGTGGGTCCTTAATACCATAGGATCTGTCACCGGTCGCTAACAAAATAAATAAAAGTCTGCCAGCGAGCGGGATTTGAGTACAGGACCTTCGGCAGGGCAACCCAGCACAATTGCTGCCTGTGTCAGATAAAAATATTTAGCTTCATGGTACATAAATCTTGATGTTCGCTTGAGATGAAAAATAGAGTTTCATCTCTATGAGGAATGTTTTGGAAAGAGCATTCTCTAGATTAACTCCATGTGATTTTTCTTCTCAAAGAATATATTAAGACGTTTAAGCCACTACTTCGGGGTTTGGACGATTTAAAGATCAAACACTAGATCAATGCCATGACAGTAGGTCCGTACGATCAACGGTCATACTATCATCTGTTTAAACTACGACAAAAACCGTGCAATCTGAATACTGACGCAACAAACTAGTTTATTGTTGTTTGTTTTTACTGTTTATCCTCTATAATAAAGAGGAGAGGAAGGAGAAGTGGGTGATATTTGCTATGAGTAAGGGATACAGACTCGACAGAGTCCGGATTGACTGCTCCTAGTGGATTCAATTAGAACGAGGGTGCGGAGCTTTGCACGTGACAACATGCCGCAAACCACCCCCACCCCCACTTGAGCCACCACGTCCTCCACAGTCTCGTATTTTTTTTCTCCTATTATTGCCTTTCAATAACCCCAGGAGAGGGACGGTTTATCGAGACTGTATTAACTCTTCACATAATTTTACTTTTCTAATGAATAAACTTCAAGGAAAATGTCCTTAACCCCACTTGGATATATTTTGTAACAGAACAGTCCTTTTTAGCGACTATGTTAAAGTTTGTAACAATCTGAATTGCGAAGTAACCGCCACTACGGCCTATACAATAAATATGAAAACCACTATGATATACATGACGATATATGACAGAGTTCCTATGAAATTTCAAATAAAATAAACAAATACTTACTCTGGCACTGGGTGGAACAGTGAAACGGGGGATTTTATTAGTCGAGTACTGTTGGTGAAAACCAGGCACTCGTCGTAACACTAGTTTTATGCTTCCAACACGTGTACATAATAATGACGGTTTTGGTCTTAGGACTTGAGTTTTTATGCTCCAATAAACCATAGAATTCTGCTTCTACCCAAACTAAAATCCTTTGCAAAATGTTATATTTTTCTTCGTTTGAGCACGACTATGTTATTCACAATGACTCTAATAATGAATTTAATGTTTCATATGTCGGCGACTTGACTCGAACCGGATCGGTCATAGAATCAAATAAAAACAAGGTTTGATTCGCCGATGATTGGTGCCTAATGTTAGCATAAATCTAATGGTTGTTTTAATTATCCATGTAGTACTTTAAGTCAAAACTAAATGTAAAGTGTAGAAATAATCAGAACAAACAGCCCATAAGTAGCTAAGTAGAGGTAAATCAATAAGCATGCTTAGCTTGATAAGCAACGATCAATTCATCAGTTCATTGAAAAGATGTTTAAATGAGCTACCATGATGCATTGCTGCGCTTACATTCCATTAAAATTGTTTAGCCTTAATGAGCCAAATAAAATATTAAATTATTTATTTTCTCTTTATATTTTTATCCAAACCTGCCAAGTTAAAACAATTGACAGTCAGCAGATTTTAGGAGTAAAATAGCCTGTGATAGAGAATAGGACAATCCTCATCACTGTCTGTTTTAGGAGAGTGCAGTCGATCGTGCCTCTATTACAATTTGTGTACATAATCTATCCTGCTTCATTCGTATTTGTATTTTTCACGAAGGGCTAAATTCCCATCGGAATCACTTGGGAAAGGCACAGCACCACCCTCCCTTTGGCGGAGGCGGGAAGGCAGCGAAGCGCGCACCATCTGCCGGGACTAATGAGAGACCGCCCGCTGCCATAATCCAGGGGATGATATTCGGGGCTACTAAATAAAATCCTTTGTCGATGGAAGAGACCTCGGGTCAATATGTTGACAGCCCGCGGCTAATCGGCTTTGCTATATCATGAGCGGCTTAGTACGCCTCGCTTCCTATCGCTCCCTCTTTAGGGCGCTATCCAGTATTAGCGCCCTATTTTTATACTATAGTTTAATATGGACTACTTATACCATCATACTGGGATGGATCATGGTAGAACTTTGAGTTGACTTGTAAGAAAGAATCGTATTTATCGTGACATGGAACGATATAACTTGATTATAAAAAGATTCTTTCTGATATGGACTATCATTGTAACTTAACTAGCACGGTGACTATTCTTAACTATACTCTGCTCATACTATCTTCTCATAACCCTCTTTCTATAAATATTTTTCTATAATGTCTTACAATATTTTAGAGCTGGTATATATACATAGTGGGGAACAGGGTAGCTGGGTTCAAATCCGGATGCGGCAAATAATTCATTTTATCCGTAAACAAGGGTTATGGATTCTGTAGTGATGGAGACCATCCTGAAACTCATCAGCCTCTATACCGTGTGTACCCTCAATAGGGGGAAGAACCTGGTAACTGAGCGTGATCTAGGACAAATCACTGCACTTCACAACTTTTGTACTTGAAACTGCACCGTATCTACCACGTACGATAAGATTTTTTTTCAAATTCGAATTAGTGGACTTCCGTTTTTTACTGTACTTATGCTTACTGATTTAAATGAGCTGTTATTGGAATGAGCTCTCTTTTTTGATAATATTTACTATCACAACAGTTCAACGAACGCTGTTTAGTATGCCATCACACGCGTTTTTCGCGTTACCATTATTTTTTTAGTTTAAACGTGGACATCTGGCAGCCCAAGTGCAAGAAACATAACTACAGCGTTAGGGAAAGGATGTTGAAATTAAGCGAGCTGGGTTAAGAAGTTCTTATTCGCCAGATTTATATCTTAGATTCCCATCTGTCGAGAAATTTGGACAACTTCCTTAAGGATGACAGTTATGAAAATGATACTCAAGTCAAAAACTCATTTTCATGCCTCATTTCATCACATAAACCAGAATTCTTCAGTTCTGGGGTTGAACATTTGCTTACACATAAAATGAGGTTAAATATTTTGAAATTAAGGAGTAGAAAGTTGTCATTATGATGACTCAAAAATTTCAAATTATTTCGGGGGAGGTTTCCCAAGCCCTCCATTCCACTTGGAGGGAATTCTATAGCACCAATCGCCCTCTCTAATACCAGTACCAGTACCCTTTATCTCACACTTATGGGGGGGGGGGACTTAGTACTTACAAGTCGCAAACAGAAGCCCGCAATAACGCCTCGCCCAGGGCCCCGAAATAAAATTTTGTTCATGGTCCCACCGGGATTATACATTTTAAATATCATGCGTGCATGAAACCATAAACTGGTTGAAACTATAGAAAAATATAATATGTAAATATAAATTTACAACACGTTAGCTTTTAATCAACCGCTTCCTGCACTCGCAATATGATTGCAACATAAAAGTGACTTTTCCTCAAGCCTCTTGTCTATTGTGGAAAAAATCGTATTAGAAATATATTTCAGTTCCAAGTAAGGGGAGCTACCATTAAAAACTTTATTTTTAGAATAAAACCTTGTACTATAAATTATAAAATAATATTCATACATATTAATATGTGTGCATGTGAGTATTAATTCTTAGTTATTTAATTTTAATGTGTATTTGTTTCATATTTTTCTTTGTTGTTTTTTCAATTTTTATTCTATTTAACTTATTCAACACCCTGATCTCAATTACCGACGGGTGGCAGATTTGGAGATAGTAGATAGAAGTACCTTGAAAGTACCTCCCGGCTAGATCCGATGGATTCGCTGACCAACAATGAGAGCGCTCTCCAGTCTTGCTATGGAGTTTATACTTGGGTTTGAACCTTACTAATTAATACTACTTCTAAGTTCGAAAAATACCCAAAACAGTGGATCTCTCCGAGGTAAAATTATTTTCCGGAGATAAACCAGACCCTGTTCGGGTCTCCGGCTGGGGTACTGCTTAATTGAATTCGTGGTGGAGGTTACAAAATATAGATTCACGAACATAGGAACATTGAAAATAAGAATTTTAAATACTGATGGTGGACTAAAATTGGGCGCAATCGTAGCCAAGGATGGAATTTAGATTTCGTGGTACAACAAGAGAAACGAATTATATGTTTATAAAGGGGTTTCTATAAATTATATACAAAGAATTGATAAAACTGCCATCCTTTCAACTCTTTTTATGAATTGAAAACGTAACCAATAACGTTGAAGGATGAAAAACGTTAAAAAAATTCGTTTTGAAAATAATGCAATGCGTAGATTATTTGATCCGAAATGGGATGAAACTAGAGTTCAGGAGATGCAAAACGAGAAAATGCAGAGCTTGCACTTGGTTAATATACATGAATTGATAGCTTCGCGAAAGTTGAGATGGTTTAGTAACGAACGAATTACTAAAAAATTAATAAAAGCCGAGCCAACTGGTAAACGTCTGGGGTATACCGAGGCGTTGGCGGGAGTTACTTGTGTTTACAAGTAACTTGTGTGATCTAGCGGATCAGGGTTTGAGTGGTATTTCATGTACGGAAGTTTATAAGCTGAGATTGGCGATACCATCGAGTTCGCCAAACCAAATTTTCTTGCTTCTAACGCTAAAATGTTATACCATTTTAATTTATTTTAGACTAGCTTTTGCCCGCAGCTTCGTTCCCGTGAAATTTGGTCTGCCACATGAAGTTTCGTGACAGATCATTTAACTATAAGGTACTCTTACATCCGAAATTTCAGATGTTCAACTTCAAATCTGATGGATTCCATACAATCTTTGACCCCTATTATATTAAGGGGGAAACCCTTGGGGGTGGAATTATAAATATAAATTATACAAAGAACCTATCTGTAAATTTCAAGATGCTAAGTTCCTGATTAGCCTTTAATTATGTAACATAATGGATTCTCCTCAGAAAACAAAAAACTGTCTGGGGGTGCACGTGCCACCGTGCCCTCCCCCCTAAATCTGCTCTTGCTCTAGCCTATGTGTTATTATGATATATAACCAATATTACTGTAAAGTTTCATCCAAATTCTTTCAGTACTTTTTGCGGGAATAAGTAACAAACATGCATACAAACTTTCGCATTTATAGTATTAGTAGGATATCAAAACAATAGTTTCACTCACGTTCTTTCTGTTATTTTAACAAGTATTATCATGTGATTTGTCTTTAATTATGTACTATATTGGATTTTCCAAAGTACCTGAAAAACTGTTATGAAGATCTACAAAAACAAGATTATATAAGACACTAATTCGACCAGTGCTAGCCTACGCATCAGAAACTTGGGTACTTACGAAGTCTGATGAAAGGGATCTCCAAACATTTGAGAGAAAGATACTCAGGCGCATCTACGGTTCAGTAAAGGATAGTTTAGCTTGGAGAAACTGGCACAAACAGGGAAGTATACTCATTAATTGGTGAGCCTGATGTCGGGAAAATTGTGATAATTGGTAGGGTATGTAGCAAGGATGGGAACTGATGAGATCCCAAATAAACCGCTTAATGACCTACACGTAATACGGCCGAGAGACCGCCCTAAGCTGCGATGGTTGGATGGTGTTGAAGGATATGCAAGGACCCTGCTCGGTGTACGGAATTGGAGAGAAGCTGCAGTTGACCAGTTGAGCTGGCGGAAGCTGCTTGAGGAGGCTAGGACCCAGAAATGGGTTGTTGCGCCGATTGGAGAAGAAGAAGAAGAAGAATGGATTCTCCAAAGTACCTAAAAAAACTGACTGGGGTAAAAACTGTCTGCCCCGCCATAAATCCGCCCTTTCTGTAGCCTATGTATCATTCTGACGTATGACCTATATTACTGTAAAGTTTCATTCAAATCCGTTCAGTAGTTTTTGAGTGAATGAGAGACAAACATATTACAAACTTTCACATCTATAATATTAGTAGGATTATAAATCTATATATCTAAAAATGTTAGCTCTCTATTCCTGCTTATATGAATACTTTAATATTTTAAGTGATAAAATAATTTTACTATTTACTATTCAAATTATTATAAATAAAGTTCAGCAGAATAAGTTACAGATTTGTTTTCTTCTTGTATATTGATGGTGTTTTGTTTATCAATCAGGTATAGCTTTCTTGTAGTATGCATTTCGCCCTTAACTGTAGACTGAGTCGTAGATGGGATTATTGCGTTTAGAGTAGTCTAGCAGATTTTTTTGAGTTGTACGGAATTTCGTTAGCAGAGATTGGTCGTATCGAAACTATGTCTTCGTCTTTGCCAAGCTGTATTCTTAGCGTATATTTTTTAGAACTTTTCATAGTAGTGTTGATTTATGAAAAACTCTATCTTCAAATTTTTTTGCATATAGTTATTCAAAATGTTTGTTTAGTGATATTTAATTACTATTCAGATGTCACAAAGAACGTTCTGGAAGATAATTTACTTGCTGCCAATTTTTTTCTCTAATCCCTCAATGCTGTCGTGTGTGTCAGTTAGGTATAGCTTGTCTTATAGTGTACATTTCGCCATTAACTACATCAATAGAACCCTTTTAATTGCGCCATTATTTTTTTCTTATCTCGGAACAGCTCTAACTGGCAGAGCCTCTCAACAGACCGACGCTCTCGAGACTAAACATTGTTGCTTGGTTCATGAAGATAAGGGGAAATCCGGTTAACATCTCCCGCTGTTACAGAGTTAAGCCCTAACAGCTTTAAACTGCACAAAGGAAATTTAATTTGGGGATGTGCTGTGCCGGCGCCCCCAGTCAGAATGCTAACAAGCCTGCGCCATCCTAAGGGAATTAGGGCCTTTGCACCTAATGCAGTTCGACTGGACTCTTACTTTAAATTGTTTGTTTTCTCCCCTTCCAATTCGATTGCATTCTCACCTTTTAGGGTCCCCAATTCACCCCAGTAGTGGCTACTATTGCCTTCTAATGGCGAAACACTGTTCTAAACACGGGAATTATTTATTCAAGGCAAATATTATCTTCAGTAATAGTATGTCCAACATTTTTAAGCATGTATTTCGAAATAAAATAATCTCTTTGCTATGACTACGGAGAGGCACTGAGTTGCCGTGCCGGAGGTACCGGGTTCAAATCCAGCCAGATGTTATTTAATCTGTTAACAGCAGGGGATAGATCTGGGACACTCCTGGGGCTCACCCAGCCTTTATAAAATAGGTATCTGAAATTAGGAGAAACCAGGTGGTTTAGCGTGATCTAGAACAAATCACCTCCAAGCACAACCATTTTCCAAGAAATATTACAGTCTCTATCCCATACTTATACTATGACTAATTTTTGTTTTATTATTTTTCTGTATGACATATATTATGTTTTGTACTCATATTAAGGTAGGGGGTAGCAGGTTTTGCTATGGTGAAGAAAATTGTGAACGAGTAAGAAAAAAAATGAAGTAAAATAACTATAACGATTTTTATAAAATATTTCATAAATTGTCTTATATTCGCTTAGTTATATTCACATTAAGAATAAATCCCCTAAATAGTTTTGCTGAAATGAAGGTAATAATACTCTTATATATTTTGAATATGTCGTTGGATTTTTAAGATATCAATTCAGAGTAGGTAAATGCATATTATTGACAATACCAGGTTTATTTTTACATTTTAATTTAGCTGTTTAATTCTTTATTATATCATGGCACCGTGAAATAACTACATATATGGAGTGATTTCAAGCATACCTTAAAAAAAAATTAAACAACAAATTAAAAAAAAAGTATAAATTAAAATTTTTATTTTATTTTATTATTCAATGAAATTTACAAGGAAATGTTCAAGTAGCCTAAAATGGCGAGCTGAAATTAAAATTAGATTCAATATAATGTATATGTATAAAAGTGTGCGTGCGTGCGTGCGTGTGTGTATGTGTGTGTGTTTGGGGGGGACTGGTGGAGAATCAGCTATTCTTTACCTGTTCGTATTATTGAAATGAATTATTATTAGTGTGAAATTTTGATTAATTTTTATTTAATTATTGATTTTCATTTCTGTTACAGATGGAGTACATTCTTCAATTAAGAGACTCAATTTTGGTAAGTTGTCTCTATCATTTTAGTTATATTACAAATTGCATTTTATGTATCTGTAGCATCATTATTGAACAGTGCACATGGCGTATTAGGAGTAACCAAGAATTGGATGACCTGATAAAGCATGAAGATATTTTAAGGTTTATTAAATCCAGAAGAATTAGTTGGCTGGGTCATATTGAGCGAATGCCGGATGAAAGAATGCCCAAAAAAATTCTGCGTGAAGCGTTTCCAGGAAAAAGAAAGAGGGGAAGACCACGTAAATGCTGGATTAAGGACGTGGAGGAGGACCTGTGTAAAATTGGAGTGACCAACTGGACGAGACGGGCCATGGACAGAGAGGAATGGCGAATCATTGTTGGAGAGGCCAAAGTTCATCTTGGACTGTAGAGCCGAAGAAGAAGAAGAAGAAGCAACCTTTATTGAGGAACCATCAACGTTGAGAAACCAGGGGCAAAGCGACCATTTATTCATTTATATATTTTCATGTATATATACTTGATTGTTTATTACATGTTAATAACCACGTACAACATAAAAACAAATATAATAAAAATATGGTGAAGACTATATCAAAAATGATTTACATTTGGGTTGTTACATGTCACGACTTATATTTTACAATGCTTTATCTGTTATCTTTATTCATTCTTTCTGTTGAAGAGACAAAAACTCTATAACTATAATCAAATGCTAACAATCAAGGATGAGTTGGTTCAAGAATCAACTGGTATAAGAAGAAATTTACTAAGCAATATTTTAATTGTTTATTTATATTTTCATTAGTTCATTGCAGTTGTTTATTAGTTTCTTGGTATCATGTTTCCTCCGATAATTAATATGGTCACCTTGCAAGAAAATGACAGTCCGAAATAAATGATGCTAGGTGTGTGGGAAAAAGAGCACCCATTGTCATCCCATGAAAAAATTGTATGGGGTGCAAGCTGTGGGGAGGAATCTCCACTTCTTTATAGATATTTTTTATTATATTAGTTATTTATCTGATCTCTGTTTTAAAAATCTATTTATATAAGTCGTCTTGTTTGGTTGTTAATATGAGATGTGATGCTTTCACGAAATTTTACTTGCTAGTTAATTATCATTTTTGAGTGGTTGATAAGATTAGGAGAGGGATTATTTCTTATCATTTCTTTCGCTAGGATCTAGGGTAAGTGTGTTTTAGAACTGTAATACATAACTTTTGATTTATCACTCCTAGACGGCTGCTTTTAGCGAAAGGTTGTATTATGTTTTGAGTTTTTTCATATTTGAACTTGAAGTTTTATGAGAATAACTAAATAAGTTAAAATCATAAAAGTTTCAAAGCTTTTAAAAATTGTCTAATGGTTAATAAAATATATTGCTTTGCTTTATCAATAGCGAATTTTAACTAACATGGAACTTTTAAACACCTCTATGAAAAAAATTGTTTTTTCAGTTATGGAGTTAAGGAGCGATATGTGTAGGTCAAACAAATTGCAAATCGTTCAAACGGCAGCCTGTCAGTAGTTAATTCGTCTTATTTATGATAAGACAATATGAGATGTGTTGATATGCTGCTTTCGCGAAACGTTAATTGATAAGACGCTTAATTTGATCTTTATTTAATTTCCTTCTATCTTTTCCTCCAATAACCCTTCATTCTCTACGATGTCTTCTTCTCTGTTCCATCCATGGCTCATGGTTCGTTCTCTCCTTCACGAGAACCATTACGTTTTTTAGCAAGCTCCTAAATCTCTACCTCTCCAGGCATAGATCTCTACCTCAGCATAACCCCTCTGGCTTTTCATGTCGATTTCCTCAACTTGCTTACTACATCGTTTAGGATCCATCCTGAACACGTGCCCGTTGAAATCTAGTCGTATTTTTTCTCATAGTTGTTTCCTAGTCCTCTGCCATATTTTATCTTTTTACTATCGAAATTTTCTCGAGATGTTAAGAAACCCATTTCCTCTTCCAGCTTGTAATTACCTGGTTTTTATTTGTTTTCAACTGTCGTACTTTTTTTCACTGATTGAATTCAGAAGTAAGTTTGCAAAATTACGGTTAGTTGAGTAAAAACGTAGCCCGGACTGGCTGATAGGATTCTGTAACTGCTAGTTGGAGACATAATTCTCTTACACTCTTATCTCCACCTAAGTAATGATGGAGCGGCTGAATTGATGCCTGGTTAAATCTGGGTCTAAAGCGAGGGTGTTCTCCCCCACACGGGGGCGGGCGAGCATTAATCGTAATGAAATCTCGGGCAATATGGTTTCTGGAATTGATGTGCCGGGGTGCGGCCCCACTTTAAATTTAGTTTTGAGGGGGGCGGCGCGTGGCGGACCGCCCTCCGCATTACCGCCCCACGCATTTGAATATGTCAACCCATGTGTCACTGCTCCATGTTCTTCTCCGATCGGCGGATGGTCTGCTCCTTGGCGCCTTGTCACCCCATCCATCTCTTCCGGCCTTCGGGCTCTCCCAAGCACGCGAGGACTTAGTTGATGGAAGTGCTTTAGAGTACAGCATTTACCAATACTTCTTACATCTAATAAATAATTTATATTTTTTTAATGACTTGATTAGACGCAACACCTGATAAAGTTTTTGAATCTGATTTAACAGTTTCCACCTATTCATCATGTCTCCAATGTTCGGCAATGAATTACTGAGATGTATGGCTGATATAGAATAGAATAGAACATAAAAACAATTTTATTCTGGGACCAGGTCCCTTAATAAAGAAGTGTAAAAGAATAACAGAAGTGTACAAAACTTAATAAATATATGTCTGGTAAAAAAAAAAAAAAACCTGTTCACTACAACCCGTGAACGGGTCTATGGTTCAGTAAATGTTAGAGACTGTACTGTTTCAAGGAGAACGGTTTTGCAGAGAGATGATTTGTCCTAGATCATGCTCAACCGCCACATTTTCCCCCTTATTTTGGGTACCCATTTTGTAGAGTCGAATTTGAACAAGGATTTCCCACATTGCCGGAAATCCTTGTTCAAATCCAGCTGCGGGTAAGACTTTTATTTAGTCTGTTTGCAGCCGGAGATGGATCATATAGGATCTAGGATCCTCCTGGGGCTTACCCGGCCTCTATTAATTGGGTCCCGAAAAAAAGGTGGGAAAAGTAGCGGTTGAGAGTGATCTAGAAAAAATCACTCCCCTGCTCAACCGTTGTCCATGAAACATATAAATGAGGAGTAAATAAATATTGTTATTATTTTAAGGAATCATTACATTATATATACCGTTATGCAGGAAAAATACTTTAGTGTAATTTTTTTATGAAGATTTCCAGACATGTATTACAGCACACATCTTTTCTGCCGCCTGAGTTGTCTTTGTCAGAGTCTCTTTCCGCCGCCTTCCGCTTACGCCGTCAAACCCAGGTTACGTCGTCGTTACAAAAAGAGATTCATGGCTGATGGAACACTGGATATTTTAGGATGTAGCTTTTGCTTCTGTTTCATTTTAGAGATAAGTGCCGTTTGATCTCTGGGGAAGCTCCCCTTCCAACGGCTTTATACATTTTCTCGTAAAATATATCCTCTCTTTCATGTATGGAATATGTTTTAAGCCCGCCTATTACTTACACGATCACTAATATTGAAGCAAATTCTCCAAGTATATTGAAAGTGAAATATTCTTATCTAATAAAAGTACCTGCATTCTACGTTTTGTCCTCAATATGATTGAATGTTGTATAAAATATGTTAATAATGAAATAATCCCTGCCTTCAGGCCACTACTGCAGGAACGAACCTGTAGAGTGACCGTAAACAGATTATTCTTCTTCAAGTGCCATCTTCAGTCCGAAGGCCGATAATAATCAAGCCTATTGGAATTTTGGATGAGGCAGGTTTGAAAAGCTGTTTTGTAGAGCACTTGGATCATTCTTTTAGGTTTCCCCTGCTTGAAATCGATTACATCACGTTGTCTGACAATCAGACATTTAGAAATAAGTATTAATCGACTTATGCAATGCCAGAGAAGGTCTGTGTAAACAATTATGGATAATAAACAAAAAATATATTTGATTAACAATCACTAGAAATGGCGTGGTTTAAGAACTTTTATTTCTGATTTTAATTGAACTATCAGAAAGCTGTGGTGGCTCAAATATTCAATTGTGTTATTTTTTGATATAATAATTACCATAATATTTATTACCATACTATTTATAGTAGGGACGTAAAAGTGTGAAATTCACTACTTTGGTAGCCATAAAAATTATTGAACTATTGATGACCTTTTCAAAGTATCGACGTATTTATGGGAATGATCAACGTTAACATTTACTTAATGCGGGAAGTTTTAACAATATTTATCACTTTTGGCAATAAAGAAATGCCATTTTGTTTTGAAGTAACGTGATAAAAAATTTTCACTTGACTATGTTAAAATTTTAATTTATGTAATACTAGACAGGAACTCGAGAATTACTTGCCATTTCAGGCTATTTCAACTCTCTCAACTTTCAGTTCCCAATTAGCTACAAATACTCGAATTCATGACTATTTGGACTCTCGGCATATGTATATATACATATATATTTATATTTATGGCATATCATGCATAATTGGACTTACGGAGTAATGCCTTGGGTCCCCACAAAGTCATCGAATTCCTCTTGTATTTATCCCTTACAATCCTCTATCTTCTACTTTGTTACGAATAAAGTCAATCAAAATTACTTCCATGTCTCCATCTCTTGTTAACTTCGCTCGAACCCGTTATCAATCCTTTCGTAACAAATTTTCACTAGAAAATTAAAATGACTCAAACCCAATGGTTTAAAACCTAGCAACTTATTCAAGTCGCGATAATCTTCCGAGGCGTCTGAAAAGATGACCTAAGTTAAAGTCCTCTAATTGTCTTTGTCCATTGCCATTATATTTTACTCATTCTGATCACTTGTTGCATTATAATTATGTAGTTGTAAATTTGAAAACAAAATTTTTAAATATTGTTTACTTTTATTACTAAGGGTTTCCTCACATCGAAGTTTCCTTTAACCAACCATCTTAATCAACCAATAATTTATTTATAATTAATTAATTTCTTCCCTTTCCTTCTGTCTTTAATATCTTCCTTTATCAGACTATGACCGTGAACACTTTCCTCAATTCCTTCTAGCCTTCTTCTCCGTGACCTTCCTCACCGTTATCTACCTTCTTCATTCCAATTGAAAATTAAATTGGGCAGCCTTTCTTCTTTCATTCTTCTGAGATGGCCATACTTTTGCAATATCCTTTTCTCTATATTTTATAGGACGTTTTGTTGGGTTTTAATTCTCTCTCTGATTTTAATATTAGTCCTTCACTGCAGTCTGAATACCTTGGCAGCTCCAATAATCCACCTCAGTGGCAAGTAGCTTTTTACCTAAAGCAGCGCATATAATGTTAAATCGAACTTAATAGTTTATTTAAAAATAAGTTTTACAAATATTACCAAGGCATCCAAGAAAGAGGGATGTAATTAAACCGTTTCGCAGTTTTTATGTAATGTTTAAATGAAAATATTTAGAATTTCTATTTTAATCTCCTCCCCGGATAAGATTATAAACAATTTAATAATAATTACCTAATAAAATCCTAAAAGGCGCCTCGGAGGTTTAAGAAGAGTTGACGAATTGGGAAGGCGGGCCATACATCAGGAGGGGACAGTTTAATATAAACATTCCTGCTATTAATAATATCTAATGAATGGAGTCACTAATCCCACCACGGCCACCGCCGGAGGATATTAGTTGTCATCCCAGGGGGGATCTTCGAGGGGGTGTCGCAACGCGCGCTCTATTCGACAAAATAATACATTTATCACTATCTAGCTTAGGATTAGTGATAGTAATAGTTAGTTTGTAACTTCATCGGGGGAAATTTAGGATATACCCTAGGATATCAGTAAACAAGACTTTAAATCATGATGAAAAATTGAAGGAATAACATCCATGAACAACACACTGGGGTTTTTTCTAAAGATTTGTCAATTGAAAAAAAAATAATACCAAACGAAAACATAGTTATTAAAAAATAATCTGTTGTATAACGATATAAACCAGGCAATGAAGTATAGAAGCATTTACAACTTCACATATCCTCATAAGGAAGAATATCTGTTTCTCAGCTTAAATATTTTAAAAAAATCGTAAACCAATGACTTCCTATATTCCTGTATCGTTTAATAATATCCCACTGATTCATGTAGAACAGATACATAGGAGTTCATCTTGACAAAAGTTTATCTTGGAATCCAGATACTGGACTGAAGTGACAAGAAAGTTCTCGCCGTTTCAGGCTACTTCAGCATTTACAAGACGAACGATCAAAGCTACCAATTAATTAATTAATTAATTATAAAAGGATCATATACAAGACTATTTAAGACCTTTTTGGACTTACGGAGTAGTCTAACTCTCTCTACTATGCCATCGAATTCTCACAATCTGAACTCCATCGTAAAATATTAATGCTCTTTACTTTGTTTCGAACAAAGTCATCCATAATGGCTTTAATGTTCCATTTGTAAATAATTTGGCCCGAACACAATATCAATCTTTCCATGACAAACTACTACCTCTTCAATTCCTGATACCATTCCAAGGTTTTTAAGTTGAATTCCTGACTCGAGTACTACCAGTGAGCAGTCTTTCTACTTAGCTTTATCTCATGCCATTAAATATCTTTGATTCTACTTACTTGATGTATTATTAATACTCAGTGGCAAATTTAAATAAATAAATTTAAAAAAATATCTCCGAAAGTATAGAACTACAAACCAATCTAGAGTCACAAGCATTGGCTTGCTTGCAAAATAAACACCTGCTCTTCAAGTTCATTTGAACCATGCAAACCTTCTCAGGAACCTATCGAAGAAACTCTGAAGAAAATATCTAGAGAGCACTGATCCTCTTGTAATTCATAAAGAGAACAATTCTTAATGAAGTATATATCTGAAAATGGAATATATTTCTTTCCAAGAAAACTTCTTAAATTATAACTGTATAAATAAATAATATAAATAAAATGTATTTCTAATATCATCACATCAGTCTTCAATATCTATAATCTTATACAGATTGCTTCGGTGATTTTTTGTTAGCCCTCACCGTTCGTGATGTTGAAACTTCACAAAAAAAAAAAAAAAGAGTTATCAAATTACATAAACTAATTTATAGAAGCGGATTTGAAGTAAGGTTAGGTTTTAGTGTTTAAAGACGTGCATCTATGGTCATCAGCGTCCTCCTTCTTTTGGTATAATATTTATTTTTATTTTACATATAAATATTATATCTTACGGTACATATTATTATGTTTAATATAGTATTTTATCTATATTAGTGGTATTATCACCCAGGAAAGTAGGGGTTTTCCCATCAATTCCCAAGCCATGAAAATATGTTTCATACAGAGGGCAGTCCTCTAAGATGTGGGTGATAGTTGAATAAACTTGGACTTTTTTAATTACTTAGTTGTCTTTCGTATATATATATATTAGCGAGAGTCGTTATTGCAGATATAGAGTCCGTGAAAATAACGGAGGTTTTTTCTTAATGTTACATAATATGATATTATGCATTATATATTATTATGAAGCGGATATGATTTATTTAAATTATAAATGATAAATTAAAAATTAAAAATCTTTATATTAGCCATTACTATAGTTTGTTAACAATTTATTACCGTCCTGCCAGCATTAAATAAAATATATTAAGGTGCCAAAAATAAATAAATCTGTACCGTTATAAATCACAAATAGTCTAAGGTTGGGCGAGATCAAACTTTTTTCCTTACTTAGGGGTGCGACAGTATAGAGGCTAGGTGAACCCGGGAGGATCTAAAAGATCCCACAGAGTCAGTATATGGCTGTTAGCATACAAAATTATTTATCCTCCATAGCCGTTTTCGGACCCAGGTCTACAGGACAGCAATTCAGTGCTCAACACCGAACACTAACCTAGTCCGCTCCCCGTATTGGGTTTCATTATGTAATCTTTTAAGCTTGTATTGCTTTATATAATAAAACAATTTTACTATCTATCTATCCTGGCGAAAAAACACTAATCATCCCCCCTATAGGGTCATATATTACTCCGAGGTAAAATATCTACCGACCGTGATGGATATAAAGAGATAATGGCTATACATAATGTATAAGATAGATGGGGATGAGTAGGAAATAATGAACATGACTTGACACAGGAGTGGAAAGACAGGGAGCTTAAGTGGTTTACAAGGAGGGGGGGGGAACTTAGATTTGTTTACTCCAGCGATCTGAGCTTGTACTTCACGCGTCTCTGTCTTAGCGGCTTGTCTCGTGGGGGCTTCGCCAACTTAATGCTTCGTCTCACTGACTTTACTCACGCTTCGACTTTTGCTACATGTCAAAAACAACTTAACTTTTGCTACATGTCAGAAACAACATGTAAAAAATAATAAAAATTTATATTCAATGCACTAACACGTTCCAAAAATTATTGGCTCCTAACATTATTTATGAGGTGTTTGGTTTCAAAATCTGGTACATCCATTTTTTCTAAAAATGTTTAATTTTTAGTATAAGTTTTTAATGCCAGAAATGATGTGTTAGAAGTGTCAGTTTCAAAACCGTCTTTATTCATCAAGAATCAATACAAAAATATTTCATTTCCTATCAAAAGTGGTTATTTCCACGCTTCACTTCTAATCCAAAAATTAGATAATGTTGATGCTTTAGTGAAAAAAACGTTATGGGGGAGAGCAATTGATATCCTGGAATTTTACAATGAGATCATAATAGACCACAATGTGTCACCTGTCCAAAATAATAATCATATTACTAATATGGATGCTTGCCAAATACAAGATGTAAATGGAAATTGGTATGAACAAAAAATCAAAACTATGTATATATATTGTTTAATTATATTGATTAAAGTGATTTGTTTTTACAAATGTGTATTTTATTTATTTATTTATTATCAACCATAAACTATCCAGACATCGATATGTTATGATCAAACAATTTTTAACAACATATTTTTTATATTGAGATTTAAAAAAAAAAAGGAAATCATAAAAAATGCACAGAGATTATTGTTTGAAGTGAATTGTTAGCATAATAGCGAAAAATAATAAAAACAATTTTTTAAATTGATTATTTTTTAAAATTGAATCTTTTTTGATCAGTCCTAAAAAAAAAATTGAAAATGTTCCCAACCGGTTTTGATACATACGCCTCATATAATATATAATGACAAAACATTGAGACAAGTAGAGAAATTATTCACTAGTAGTACTCAAATAATAGTTAAGAGGTCACGGAGGAGTTTATCTAGAACTGAAGAGGCAGCTAGGTTTGAAGCTTTGGATGGAATAAAGTTATTCATGAAAGGATTGATATAGGGTTTGGCAATTAGCAACAAACGTGACGTTAAAGTCATTATGGATAATTTTATTCGTAAGAAAGCATG
The DNA here is from genome assembly GCA_037127475.1 of Arma custos. Lineage (NCBI taxonomy): Eukaryota > Metazoa > Arthropoda > Insecta > Hemiptera > Pentatomidae > Arma > Arma custos. Next base: position 74,776,341 of record CM073764.1, read on the forward strand.
GAGCATTGATGATTTTCTAATGTAAGGATTGGATTAGATTGGATGGACGAGAGAAATTCGTTGCCTTATGGGAGCCTCAATGCTCTACTCTTAAGTACTCTACTCCTAATGGGATTGTGTCTAAGTTGAAACTCAGAAAATATAATAGAAAATATAATGAAAACAGGCACTTCATTTAGTTACCAAATGGTAACTAAAATGGCGTACAGTATAATTGTTAATGGATAGCCTAAAGTAAAATTGTTTATAAAATGGATTTGTAACCAGGAAGTTTCACTTACGCTTTCGTGTTGTGTAACAATGTAAACTCCTTTGACCTCATTTTATTCGTATCAAAGCAAGAAGCATTGAGGATTTTGGAATGATTGGACACGAGAGAAATTGGATAGCTCAGTGGAGCCTCAGAGCTCTACTCTGTAATCCACAATTGGAAATATAATGATCATGTATGTGAATTTTTTGTAATTGATTGGGAGAGTTTCGGGCTAGTATTATTAACATTTAAAAAAATTCTACCGAAGGATTGCCCGAGGCGTCAGTGGGTAGCTAACTATCCATTATACATTAAATCCAATAGATCGATAAGAAGACTGAATAGCAAACTTGATGAATAACTTATGATATTTAATATTACTATTTTTTTACTGCAGTAACGTTTGTAGCTGAAGTGTAAAAGTGTTACATTCTGTCTAATGATCCATTCACGCCCGTTAACAACTTAAATAATTTGGGTATTTAAGAGAAATTAGTTTCAAATTAAATTATCTGAAACTGGAATAAAGAGGCAGATGATTAATGTGTAAATAATTTCATAGTACGAATTATGGGTCTTTTTCAGAAAACTCATGTTGAATTATCCGGTAATTATGATTACTTATATGAAATAACTCCACATGTTTGAGGTAACTTCTTACATTAAAGCTGTAATACGACCGGGGACAACAATACATTCTGACTGCTGGAAAACCTATAAGGGAATAAAGCAAACTGAAGGCATCAGGTATAAACATTACCCTGTTAACCATTCAAAAAATTTCGTTGACTTAAACTCAAGTGCTCATTCCCAGAAGGTGAAATCAGTTTGGGCTTCAGTCAAACGAAGAAACAAACTAAGAATGTTGAAGGAGTAGAAATATGTTGGATTCATATTTATGCGAATTCATATAGAGGAGAAGGTACGAGAAAGGATGATCATTTACTTATATTTTAGAAAGCATTGCTGATTTTTACCCACAAATTTAATTGTAATTGTTTTGTTTTGGGATTATTTATAAGTATACACATATTTTGTTATGAGTATTTTATTTAATAGCATAAATAAAAGATATCTAAAAAATAATCTGCATACGTGCATACTGACCCCGAATTATTTACGAAGCAAGGGTAACACTCACTCGCACATTGTGTTTGGGACACGTAAAAATATATTTTTTCGCAAACTGTGAGTAAAGCGAGGGTCACGTAGTTATACATTTTTTATAGATGGTGCGGTAGCTCCTCTCATAATGCACCAGCACAAAACACCCGACCACTCTGTGTAAAAAATGTTCTTATATATAATAGTACAAAGAATGTCCATCCTCTTCCAAAAAAATATAACCTTAGGGGGTACTTAATTTAAAACTTGACAAAAACGTTTGTATAGACATGGATCAGCAAATGAAGTCATGATCACTTTGCTGGCAAAAAATACAGGATGAATAAAAAAAGGATCGAAATTAACCTAGAATATAAGATTGGCTAACAGATGAGAAGAGCATTAAATAAGCAATAATTTGCTATCGATCTTACTTAAAAAAGTTAGGATTATTTTAGAAATTATCATATTTAGTAAGAGAAGTATTAGGATTAAACAATTTTGAATCATTCAAGAGAGATACACAAAACTATATACCTGCAGCTCAGTTGAATAAATGGTTTAGTCGAATTTTGTCCAGAGCGAGTTAATTGTATTGAGGGAATCGTACCATACTCATATTTTTTTTTTTTTTATAGATTTATTTATTGGTATTTACAACTGTAATAATATTACAAGTAAATTTGCTAATATGAACAAATGACATGAAACAAAAAAACCACTTGTGAAAAAAAAACCCATTGGTAGCACTCCAATAAAGTTCTATAGTAGATGGTCTCGAGGCCATCTTCTTTTCAGACGCCTCGGAGGGTTATCAGGAATAGTATGGGACGCAAGTTGAGAGACTAGCGGATTCAAGTCTGTATGGAGCTTGTCATGGAAGGATAGGATTGGTCTAGTTTGGGCCAAATCAGTAACATATGGGATATTAAGATCATGATGGATGAGTTTGTTTGTGACATAATTAGGAGCATTGAGGATTTTGCGAAGGATTTTGGATTGGATACGAGATGAATTGGACGGTTTAGTAGAGCCACAAACAAAGCTCAACTCCGTATGTCCAAATAGTACTGATAACTGTCATGTAAATGAGTCTTTTGTAATTAATTGGGAGCTTAGAGCATTTCTCCAGTAAATGTTAAAGTAGGCTAAAACGTCGATCAGTTTCTTGTCTTTTCAGTCTTGTATGAGGATTTTTTAAATTTAAAATGCAGTTGTAAATAAAGTAATTACTCCTTTTCAATCCGCTGCCTGACCTAGCTACTCATATAATGAGATAATAACACTATTCCGCCCGCTTAAGTACAAGAAACTTATTTTGGACCAAATTCGACTTTCTTAAACGGGGCTGCAAATATGTCCTTTCAGTTACTAAGTATCTCAAAACTATTTGAGTAATCATGTTCGTTCCTACCTTTTCATATATAATCTGGCGAAAAGGCTACATGATAAAAACCAGTCGGTGTCGCAAAATAATGGATTTGAATGAGGATTCCACTTTTTTCTTTGACCGGGATAAGTAAGTCATGTCGAATTTCTGAACACTCGTAGTTTTCATTATTCATTTATTTTTATTCATCGCTTACACTGAAGTCATTTCCGAATTTCTTCTATTTTAATTGACTCTTGTTGGCCTCAGCTGACAGTTGATAGTATGACGCGTCACCTCGACTCGACACACTGCTCTGAAGATGGCCTGTATCATATGTCGAAACGTTGCCATAATAAAATAAGTGTTTCTGATTTTGTGTTACCTTTGGATGCATCCCATGACCAATTTAATCCATTATTTCTTCTATTTTTTTAGTATAATTTGATAATACACTGATTTCCATTTTTTTTGTACTAATCTCATATATCTTATTTCATTTTTTTGCGATTTTTTTTATGACTACCCAATTTATACGAAGCTTATTTGGATGGAAGTAAATAGCACGTAATAGTGACGTCACATTGCCTTCCCATCCAGATGCTCAGATGCACGCCGACGTGATATAATTATTTCACTTATCGCGGCTGAGTTAACTCATCAAGCTAATTACCTGGGTTTTTCGCTCCCCCAAACCGATGGAGGACAATGACGCAGACTTGAGCCGCAGTTGAGCAAATACAAGGAAACTTTAATAAAGGAAGACCGAAGAGAGATGAAGAGAGGCTAGGGATGCCCATGACACGGCATGCCTTGCCCTTTGTCCCGCTCCTTCTAAGTGCCATTTGTTTCCGACAACCGATTGTAATTAGTCAGTCTTGTCTACCGGGAGGATTCTTTACCCTCAGGTCTGTCTTAATCATATTGATTGCTATGTTTTTATATATGTTGATTAACCGGCTTTTATTATCCGTATTATAGGCCAGGGCCCAGGTACTTGAAGGTCGCAATAAATTGAAGAGAGCTGAATTCTTGATATGTTGTAAGGGCATGTCTGACAAGTTTGCTACTTAAAAAACGGATGGAAAAACTTTTGGTGCCCGAATAACCTCGAAATTTCGGAGTTATTTCAGTTTTTGGCCTGTATCTCCTAATCATTGCTTTTATGATAAAAAAAAACACATTAGTATCCATTTTTAAAGTAGATACAATTTTCTATAATTTGAGCTCAACCGCAGCTCTGTGGCTATAATAAATTCTTAGTGACGTTCCTTTGAAAATTGTTCATTTCTTCCAAAAAAAATCCAAATTTAAGTTTTGGCCGACATTCGTGAGGAACACCGGCCGAAGGAGTGATCCTACGATGAAAGTCATGGTGAGTGAAGCTGTAGTAAATTTAATTAGCTGTAATTTAAGCGCAGTTCGAGGCCTGTAATCGCACTAAACATACTGCGGTTGAGCTAGAATTATAGAAAATTTAATCTACTTTAAAAATGGATACTAATGTTTTTTTACCATAAACGCGCTTATTAGGAGATATAAGCCAAAAACTGTAATAACTCCGAACATCTAGATGTTTTTCGGTCACTGCAAAAGTCATTGCAACCTAAAGCCCTTTTTTGGTACCTGGCCGCTGGCCTATTATGCTAATTCGTACTAGGTGGATACAGTCTATAAGTATAGATTAAATCTCCCTCTCTCTTTAAAATTTATACGGATACCTATTTTTTAACAGCTGGTTATAATATAGGTTTTCTGGTTTTTGAATTTAAGACAGTAAGTGTTTAATTGTCTTTTGGCAATTTTATTATTACATATTAATAACTGAATCTTATAACCTGAAAAACTACATTTTACATATTTTATTATATATAAATACTTTTCGTCGGAGACCTTATACTTATCTATTATAAGCTTCGAATGGACCCTATGCAATTATACTCTCCAGGGGCTCACTCAGGCTCTACTAAGTAGCCACTTTTAATTGAACGAATAACCTTGCGGTTTCATCATTTCCAATTTATTATGAATTAATTTCTAGTTGTTCTAAAATTTTAAACATTCTATACTGAGAAGATTCTTGAAACGCATTTTATTACAATATTTCTAATGCAAAACCGAGTTAGGCTTCATGACATATTAAATAAATTATCTGCCACAGCAAGATTTGAACCCAGGATCTTTGGTACGACACCTCAGCGCTGAGCTATCCCCCTCTATCATCTGTATAATTGTTTCATTAAAGCCAACCATCATTGTTTCTAAAAGTCAACCATGCTTGTATCTAGCAGTGGATTAAGATCTTGTAAAGTGTAATTTAGCTAAAGTTGTGTAGTTTTAGACCTAAGATGTAACAAAGGTCGCGTATTTTCCACCTACTGCTGCAATCGTGAAATTTTCCTTTTATAGTATAAAGATTGGCGTATTTCTCTTCTGTTTGGTTCCTACAAAGGAGAGGTAAACTAATGTTCTGTATATTTCATTCTGTATTATGGGAAGCACGGTGGGTGCCTTATAAATACATGTTGTGGATCTTGAACCATCTCTGAGCCACTGGCGGATCTAGGTGAATTTTCAGGGGGGGGGGGCATGGGTCAATGCGAATATGTTATCAATGTATATGGTCCATATATGAATGAAGATGCATATAATATCAATTTTTAATTTAAGACGGTAAGTAAGCGGTAGCTATCTATATGTGAATGAAAAACATAAAAGGGTTCAGAATCGCCGTTTTGGATGCACCTATTGAGAAAACATTCGATACAATGAATAATTTTGGTGTGTAAAACGTGTTTTTTTCTTGTTGAAAACCAAATAAAATTCAGATCAATGTAATCTAATGAGAACTCTAGGGGGAGGCCATGTGCCCCCTCAAATCCGCCAATGCTCTGTGTACGGGAGAATTTGATTGTTGATAGTATTAACATGAACATTAGCTAAGAAGGGTTGTTCTTTTTTAACTAATGAACGTTAGTCCTTCAACTGCTGATGAAGTTGTTAAATGGTTTTTGTGCAACTACCTCATCATGCGAATGGCGGCTGGATGTTGACTTTATATTATCTTTCATGGTGTGACTATGTGAACCTTCTCTGTATTGGGGAAACGTTCTGGCAGTTGATCATATTGACCTGATTGTTGCTTCTTAAGCAGTTCTCATTTTTACTACATAATGTCATTCCTTTAATCGCTGATGGAGTTATTAAGCGGTTTTATTCCATTTTATGTTTTTTCTACTCGGGATCACATTGAAACTTTATTTTCCTTCCATTTGATGTATTTTTTCACATCTCAAATATTCTTTCTTCTCTTTCTTCATCTTGAATCACTGATTAATCACTCTGCTTCCAAATCCACTTCCTTCTGGAATAGAGTCTGTAATTTTCACCTTTTCAAAATCTTTCTTTACTTCTTTATTCCACGTTTTCGTGGTTTCCTTCCTCCTATGTTATAGGTCAAATATTTGCTTAGTTGACCTCCTTTTCCGCATAGTATCCGAGATTCTTTCCATTTTTTGGTTCAGTTCTTGGTTACTCAGCAGTTTCCACCCGACGTCAGTTTGAACTGTACCTATTATTTTTCTTCTTATTATTCTTTTCAGGACAGTTTTTGAGACTTATAGTTCATAGCGAGGCATTCACTAGCGAAGAGTTTTTACCGTTTCTAGGACAGTGTGTTGTAATATTTGCTTTTGCATTCCAGGAGATACACTTGTAGATGTATTTCTATTTTTAATTTATAGTTATTTTATTCTATTATTTATTGACGTTATAGCCTTTTATAGAATGCCTAATCCGTTCGGTGGTGTGGAATAAGGCTGATACACAGCCACACCATGATCGATAGGCCGCGTTTCGCTTTCCTCCCGTACTCCCGTCCGGAGCGAAATGACATTTCCTCTCATTACGGTGAGGAGGACGGAGGAGGATGCTGCGAAAGGAGATTTGAAAAATGAAGAGAAGGGGGAGAGAGGTAATAGGGAGTTATTAGAGCGAGGTATTGTTTCAACGAACGCTGCGGAGCCGCCTTCCCTAATGGCCCGTGACTGCGATAGCCCGGAGACAAAAGGTATCCCTCAGAGAATATCAATCATCCTCTTTAGTGCCAAGTTTATCCCTCTCTTGTTTATTCCTCTATCTACCTCAACCTACCGCCACGGAACTAATTGCGATATATGTCTCTCCATCAATCAGAAAATAAATACCGCCCTATCAGCCCCTGGTCTCGACGCGGAAGATATTCTTCTTCGCTAAAAGGTATAAAATTTTATTCGCGATATTTTTGTACTGATATCAAACCGTTAAAATCTTCCATAAAACTAGTAATTAAGTTTTTATTTTATTTGATCAACTAAATTGTGATGATTTTATAAAATCGATTTGGTATTAAATGAAAAAGAGAGGAGCGGAGTGGCTTGATAGATCGCTGGGTTGCAGCGACGAAGGTCCTGCATTCTAATCCTGCTCGGAAATTGTTATTTAATCTGTTAGCAGCCGGAGATGAAGGATCCTCTGGAATCAAGGACCCTTCTAAGGCTGACCCAGTCTCAATAACCCCAAAATAGGGAGACAAATCTAATGTTTGAGAGTGATCTAGGACAAATCACATCCCTGCACAAGCGTTGTCCAAGAAACAGTAGTCTCTACCATGTTCTGAGCCCAAGACCCTTCATAGCTTGTTGAGATACTTGTTTTTTAAATCATGAAGAATATTCATGGATTGAATTGGTCAGGGGTGCAGTCAAAGAAAAGACAAAATAAGCAGAACTTATTTTTTATGGACTACCATTGTAGGCCATCTTCAGGGCAAACAGCGAGTGTGATGGCTTGACAGTTGACAAGTGTTAGCTTGACAAGCCGCCTAACCCGTTGTTTGCACTGAAGATGGCCTACAATGGTAATCCATAAAAAATAACTTCTGCTTATTTTGTCTTTTCTTTGACTGGCCCCCCTGACCAATTCTATCCATCATTAGAATTATCCAGTAAACTATTTTATACTCAAACATAAAGAATATTACTGGAACGTCCCAATGTCGTCTCATTTATAAGTTTGGTTAAGGTTAAATTAATATGTTGTTTGACTCACCAAGACTATTACTTACCAACAATCGAGTTTTTTCGAGTCGTCTTTTTTGTATCCCGCAGTTTATTGCATTAGCTGCAAATACACAAACAAATCATCGCTATCAATCCTGTTTCTTTATTTTTTTTGAAGGTCTCTTCATACTGCTTTGGATAATCGGACAATGCTATAGTAATCGGACAATCCTAAATTTTGCCTATTCAGATATCTTATGTATAGATATTATCATTAAGGACCTACAGTCTGGGGATTAATGTTAATATCATAATTCACATTGTGAAAAGAGAATGTACTGAGAAAAACACGTAATATTTGGTCGTAATTAATTAATTATTCTTATTTATTTATGACTTTCATTAGAAAAGCTGTCTGCAGGAGTTTTAAAATTTACTGTTGACATTACATAGAAATATACGGTTATAGAATAGTTATGATGACTACGTGGAACATTGCGACGGAGACAGTCCGATTTATTTTTTTATTATCTATACAGCTATTAAAAATGAATAGAGATATTGCTAATTTTATAGGATATACTTTACCTACAGTATATATTGTTATGGTCATTTTTACAATTTAACCATATTTAGTGTAGTATAATTTATAATAAACATTAATGCTTTTTATGATAAAAATAATATTAAAATGCTCGACAAAGAAATGCAACAAAATTAGAGGTATCCCTATTTATTTTTGCACAATTTATATAGGTATAAGGTGATATACATTCTTGCTAAAAAAAAGTAATAACCTAAAAAAAATGAATTTAAAAAATTTAAAGAAAAATTAAAAGTAAATTTATTTTGTATTCTTTTAACCACATTGTACTTCGAATACGTTGCCATGGATTGGAATTTCAAAAATTTCTTCTAACCCATATACCACTATCGGCAACACGGCTCTTACGCAGCCCACTTTTTCTAACGCTCGCACAACGAGTGACCTCCAGGAGACATGTTCGTTTAAAAACAGTGTGGAATTACACATGCTGGGTGTTGGGAAAGCCCAGCGTGTCAAAACGTTTCGAATTTGAGTTTCCACAAGGTAGCGCCAGCTTGGCCAACCTGAAGTCTCCAAGGAGTCGCAGCCAGTTACTTAACGCCTTCTTTCGTTATAGAGTTCTTTTGAAAAGTAGATTGGTCTAGGCTGCGAGCTGGGAGCGTGTCCTATAGCCTAGTCTTAATTGCTTCTTGCCGAAACTGGCTCTGTCGCCTCCGTTCACTTCCTCAACCTTACCGCTTCTCACCTCTTATGTCTCTCACGGTAATAACGGCTAGAAGTATTAGTAATCTTCACGACATCCTGTCGAAAAAAAAATATATAATCCCTAAATCATCCCAACTAAAATATGTAAAAAAAGAATAAATTTGTATCACAAACATTGAGGAGTTTTGGTATCAGTACATGGTAGACACTATACTGTTTCTAGGTCAACGGTTGTACGAGATCACACACAACTGCCAAGTTTTTTTCCAATTGAGGGTACCCACTTTATAGTGGCTCGGTGAGTCCCAGGAGCATTTGTAGATCTCTGAGGACCGTTTCATGACCGTTAAAAGATTAAATAATTTTTTTTCCACAGCCGGATTTGTACCCGGCTATATTTTATATTAAATTTATTTTTTAATCATATATAATTTTATGATATTTAAATGATGCAGATTTGAATTTTGGAAAATAATCCTTTAGATCTCTCAAACAAAATCTCAATTATTTTACTTTATACCGACTTTTTAGTTTAACATTGATGAAGTATGCACTGTACCTATTTCATTAAGTAGTTAATATAAAAACGACTACGAAAATTGAGAAACTTCAGGCTTTACTTTGGAATTTTAGAACAAAACGTTGATAATAATCCTTGTACATGAATTTGTATTTATGTGTTTCAGCTCTCAATTATGTATTGTAAATTTATTTGAGCTTGAATGTGTGTATATATAAATGAGGAAATTAATTAACAGTTAAATGACAAATATAGTATCATATCAACACATTATTAATTAAATAATATAATATGAAACAATATTAAAAAATAAGAAAATAAAACGATAATAAATACTAATAATATAAAACAATATTAAAGACTCTTAATAAGAAACAATATTAAATATTACTAATTCCGATTTTTTATTTACCTCTGCAACTACAACCCATGAACGATCTGGGATTCAGTACATGGTAGAGACTGTACTGTTTCTTGGACAGCGGTTGTGTAGGGGGGTGATTTGACCTAGACCACGTTCAACAACCATACCCCCCTTATTTTGGGTACCCGCTTTATAGAGGCTGGATGAAGCCCAGGAGGGTCCTAGATCCCATAGGACCCATCTCCGGCTGCTAATAGATTAAATAAAAGTCTTACTAGCTTAGGAAGTCAGCGCTATACCATTGAGCAACTCCGCTCCCCTGTATGTAAGACAGTATTAAATATTAATAATGTAAAACGATATTAAATATTAATGTATAAAACGGTATTAAATATTAATAATTTTAACCAGTAATAAATATTAATAATATAAAACAGTATTGAATATTAATAATATAAAATAGTATTACATGTTAACCATATAATTCAGCATTAAATATTATTAATATTTAACAATTTTAAATAAAATTATTCGTTAAATTTTTTTTATTGGCACAATGTTGTATTAATTAAGCGTTAAGTTGTTATAATGGAAGATGTAAAACTTGAAAACACAAGCAATTTTTTTATTATTTTCACACCCACCTACCCCTTAGGCCCTCCTGGGACCGTTATAAATAAACATGTAAGATTAATGTATAAAGGTTGGAAGTAATAACCGCAATAAGTGGGAGGGGAAAGGTGAACCCGGGAGAGATAATAGCGGGCCCGGATTTGAATGAGAAAGGCCCCTCCTACACCGCCATCTGAAATTCATATCTGTAGGGAAAGAGGAAGCGAGCCTATTCCCAGAGCTATGGCCTCCTTTTCTAGCTCTCATAGTTATAACTCTATCTTCATTCCTATCTATCGTATTTCTATGTACCAAATACTATTACTATTATCTTAAAATTAAAACAATATTATTCATTTATCAATTCCGCAGGTTCATTCCTGAATCTATCCGGAGTTTTAAGCGCTCTAATGCAGGTAGGACGATACCTATTACTGTGCTATCTTATCATAGTATGAAATCACACACCATGAAATATAATAAACTCTTATTCATACATCTTGAAATACTGTTTAATTAGAAAGTGCATCATAATTATGTATTTAAGATCATACAGCCTCTGCCGGATTCGAAAACTTTTTTGAAATCTATATAGAGAAATATTGGTATCAGCTTTGCAGGCTGTTCCTATGATTTCACGTGAAGTCACAACTTTCAACTTTTCATTCGGTTACTTTTTACTATTCTAGAAAATAAAAATACCAATCATCGTAAGCTATTGTATGGAAAACAAAGTTACGGGAAATATGTTATATTTCTATAATAATTTAATCAAGAAATGAACGTGTCAACAAACATGTATCGTCTATAGATCGAATGTTAGTTGGAACATTGATGTAATAATTACCGAAATACATACATTTCTCATAACTGCACTGTTTCTAAACTCATAATTACTTTTTATTTTCGAGAATATTAAAAAGGGAATGATTGATGAGTTAATTTGTTGTGACTCACCTCGAAGCGACAACCTGCGAAACTGATACCGATATATCATATTATTTAAATGCCATTTTCATTAAACATCTTTACGTAGACTTCAAAAAAGCTTTCGATTTTGGCGGAGATAACAAACACCTCTTATTTATAATAATGATATATTTTCTAATTTAATAGTGTTTCATGATTTATGAATAAGAGAGATTATTTATTATCTTGTTTTCAGCTTCCATAAATTATTTATAGAATATATTTTACTTAAAAGATAAATTATATAAACTTTACCGCTATAACTATATTACATTAACCGCTATTGCCTTGTGTAATGTTCCCCATATACGGGTAAAAAAATAATAAGACTTATGAACTAGCAATTAACATTCTATTAAAACCTCATAAATAATTATCTAGACAGATCGAAACCACCAATTAGCATGTTTTATTTATCAATTGGCCTTGCAAAATCCTTCAAGAAAAATAATAAATTCTCTAATTAATTAGTATTTCATGATTTATGAGTTCATTATCGTGTTTTTAGCTTCCATAAACTTATTAATAGAAGCGGATTTAATTTATTAAAGAATAAATAATTAGCATAAAATAAAAATTACTATGACAACTTTACTATTTAAATGATTAGCATGGCTAATTATCAAAATATTATCATCCTGGATGGATTAGGGTGACTAAAAAAAATATTTAAAAATTCATAAAACTCTTGATAGATCCCGGAAAGTAAAAAATAAATAAGATTCCGTTAGTGATGTATTTTTGTTTGTTGAATTATTAATACACTGAGTTCTGAGATATAACTCTCGGGTTCGAAACTGGCTGTACTGTATACTTACTTGTACGAGTAGCAACGGCTTAATGCTCTTGTGGTATTGATTTCTAAAGAGAAAAATAATTGGTATATAATGTAGGAAGCGTTCACATGCCGTGGCTAACGATCTTGTGGGTGGGGGTGCGGGTGAATTGGGATTGTGGGTGGTGGGTTGGTGGGATTGCTGAGATCGCGTCCTCTCTTCCTATAATTAATGTTGTCACCGTGGCGTGCGTCTCCACCCTCCTTCTCTCCTCTAAAACTCTCGTAACGAGTTCGTTATCGGATATTATAACCGCAGCTTATATTCAACGGGTTTAGAAATAAGCACTGATTGGGAACTCAGTGCGTTCACTGAAACAAACGTAAAAAAACAAAAAAAAAAAACATCGATTGCATACTAGAAAATAAGCATTTATAATAATCGATTTTGTCTAAAAACGTGGCTTTGAGTTTCCCTACCAGTTTCGAACAGTTGTTCTAGGATATTTTTCAACTAAACCTCGTCAAGTGTAGAACTTCTTCCACGGCCTTCTTTATCTTCAATGTTCAAGTCCCTCTCGAAATTGGGACAGTGAATTCACTTTTACTGACTTCGCCCTAGATGTTGATATTTCTGGTCGTTGAGGCCCCGTTCCTGCCAAGTTAGATCTCGTATAACAAATTTATGCGAAAATGACTCTTTTACTTCTTAGTGAAGACTGAATTATTTCCAACCAGCAAAATGTTACAAAGGTAAACACTTTTGTTTGAAAGAGGATTAATAAGTGTTTTGGAATTTATGATTTCTTTAAAATACCCCTCCAAATAATAATCTGTTTATTTTTCCTGGACTTTTCACTTTTATAAATGTAAGTACCTATTAATCCTGTTTCAAACAAAAATGTTTGTTTACCTACATAAGATTTTGATATTTGGAAATAATTCAGTCTGACACTGAAATGTTACAATATAATTTTCGCTTCTTGGTTTTGTTTTTGTTCGTGATTTTCGAATTTTGTTTTACGAGTTTTACGAGCCGAAACGTAGCCAGAAATATCAACGAAGTCAGTACAAGTGAGTACACTGTTCTAGGGTGGTTTCAGAGATTTCGAGAGGGAGACTTGAGCATCGAAGACAAAGAAGGTTGTGGAAGAAACTCCGCCAACTTTCAAGATTTTTCCCTTTTCCAATCGCTTCGAGATGGCCATCGACGGATTATTTGCTGATATCGTCTCTCTGCCAGTTCCCAAACAGTTGTTTTGGGATTTTCTTCTAACAAAGCTTGGAGAATATCGTCATCTAGGGCAGGACTTCTTCCATGGCCATCTTTGTCTTCAAGGCTCAAGTCTTCCTCTCAAAATCTCTGGAAGCACCGTTATACAGTACACTCGCTTATGCTGCCTTCGTCCCAGACTTCGTTGATATTTCTATGACATCTTAGTAAATACAGAATTATTTCCAAGTAGCAACCTTAGCTAAACATTTTTCTTTGAAAGAGGTTTAGTTAGTGTTTACATTTATGAATGCCAAAAGTCAAACAGTTTACTATTTGGAGGGTATCTATTTTAAAGGAAACGTAAAAACCGGAATTATTTTCCGGACAACCCAATACTTCAAAATGATCTAGTTTTTAATTTTTAGTTACCATATTTTTAAAATCTTGTGTGATAGCGTTAGTACTTCCATGAATCGTAAAATAATATAAACAAAAATTATTAATTTTACTAATTAATATTAAAAACAAAAATACAAAATTTAAGTTGATTATATTTCATAATAATATGTCGCTTGTTTTGTGTTCCTATGCACCAAAATATTTTAAAAATTTAAATTTCTGGATATATGAATTGAATGGACTTGGGTCATAAAAAATATGTATTTCTTCAACTCTTCCCTAGATACATATAAATAAAGAAATAAAGCAATTAAAAGTAAGAAAACAATGTTTATTTGAATTGCGGAAGATGAAGCAATAACCGACATCACTTTCACATCCTCATTTTACGCAAGAGATCATGTAAGTCTGAATCGTCACCTCACAGATTCATTTACATCGATACAACACTACACGTAACTTTTATCAATATGATATTGTTTAACAATAATATTTGCTTTAAAACACAAAACAGATTTAAATAACCACTGAACAGTAACAGTTATCTGACACCCAACAATAACAGTAAAAATAATAATTTAAATTTTCATACTTATTCGGATGCTCGATTCTGATAGCTCCCTTTAATATTAATGGGAATATAATGTATTGAGTAAAAAAAAAAAAACAATGTCGATGTTTCTATATGAATTTGGCAAAAAACAGTTACACTGATAAATAAATTTCCTTGAGTTAAAAAAAATATTGAGACAAAAATTATTCTTTGAAGCTAACGGATAGGACGATAAACATGTATTAAAATGGAAACTATATTAATTAAATCATATTTTACAAAAATAAATAATTCATTTTCCCTCCGTAAGCCACGTTAATATTCCATTTATCCAGATAAGACCTATCATGATTTTACGTGCCTCGAATACTTTATCTGGGCTGATTGATTACAAAACGCTGTTTGACTCAATATAAATTTCAACAACACCCTGAAGATACTAGAGGTTTTGAAATGCTATAAACAAATTAATTGCTAAATTGCTCCAAATTTCTAACAATCGTGAAAACGACTAAAATTGGTTATTCCAATAGCATGACATAGATTGTCTCTTCTACAGTAAGAAATTAATTCATAACAACATTGCTTTTAAAATCTTTATTTTTGCAATTAAAAAATAACTGTAAACACGCTAATAATACCGCATTATGTTTGAATTATAAAAAAAAGTTTATATTGGGTCTAAAACTGATATGAGGATATATAATTTTATATGCGGCCTGCAAGATCTTTGTGTCCAGATATATTACCAATCATCAATTGGTGTTTTCACCTATTTATATATTTATACACACCTATCAATAAAACAAATAGACAATCAGATGATTTTCGGTCTGTAAAGTTAGAATAAAATGGCAAGAGAGGCGTGAAGAAAAATACCCTGCGGTACCTCTCCCGTGGCCTATTTGATTCTCTTATGATAGCAGATCCCTCATCCACTTTCTTTTCAGTCTCTTCCTTGTGTCCTCAGGCATGAGGCTCGTCACCTTTTGTTCTTCAGTGGGTTTGTGTGTCCATGTAATTTTTCTTGGAAACATTTGTCTTATGTTCGTATGTGTTGGTTGACCGTTAGTATTTTTAAGTCTGTATGCACAAGTTTTGTTATTGACATACCAAGTGCTTTTGTGACAAATCTGAGTACTTTTGATCGGAAATTTTGTAGTCCTTTTTTGGTGAGTCTTTTTTGGAATGCCATAAATTTGTAATGCATACGTTCGAACTGGTTTTCATGAGTAAGTCTACGTGTTTAATTTTTGTATTAATTCTAAATTGTATTTTACTTTCTGAATAGGAAATGCATTAGGTTCAGTTTTAAATTTTGTGACTGGTGTTATTTCTTAATATGAAGACCTAATTTATAAATGAAGTGGGATCAATTTTTTTTTTATGGTCCCTGAAATTCTAACAAGAGTCTGCGGATGAAGCAATGAAGGAGAAAAAAATTAGGAAGGCAATCAAAACGATATTACTCATGCGCTAAGTTACGCGTAATAAAATTTTAATACGAAAGGAGATTACATAAAAGAGCAGACTATAATGGAGTAGGAAGCTGCTAGTGAATAGGATCTGTTCCTTTGTGCCCTCCTCGGACACTTCTCCCTCTCCCGATTTTAATTCAAATCAGGGTCTTCAACAGGTCCGCGGCACGCGACACTACAAAGCCTCGCTACCGGAGCCACCTTAAATATCAACAAGCTCTTTGATAGAGAACGGAGAATAGGGTCCTCTGTAGGACGGGCGCTATCCGATTCTGTACCAGTTAGTTCCGGGAGGCATTTGGTATCCTGAGAAGTTCGGGTATCTCTAACTGTTGTGGAAGGCAGTGGAGGACATGGAGAGTAGTGGAGGTTTATGATATAATGGTGAAATCATATACCGTCCTAATACACGACACATTAGTCAGGCATACATACCTTTGACGATTTAACTGTAATATTTTTAAAATTTATGGTATCAAATCAAAAATTATAAAAAAAAAACAGGCATTACATTATAAATCAGACCATTTCGATTTCGTCAGATTTCAGAGACATTTTAAAATTTAAAGCTCTTAATTTGTTTTATTTAATTATATATTTAACTTTGTATATCGATGTCTTAGTTCACAAATGTGTTAAGTGCAAATTTTTCAAAAATGGGTTTTGTTATATAGATAATATTGTGTGATCAGGAAGTCATAGATCATATGTTGATATAAAATTAATAGAGAAGCTGTGAAGGTTACAAAAATATATTCTATGCTTAAAGTTGAACTGTATTTCTTGTGTTAAATTATTATCAAATTTGACTCCTGTAAAATCTTGTTTTCGGCACTTAACACATATTAATTAAACTTAACACATACTAACGCATCGATATTCAATATTAATTAGTGGCGTCGTGACCTTCTAAGTACAATTTGTTATATGAGTTATTATTAAGTTGTTATTATGCTACTACTGAGTTGTAAATTTCAATGAATAAATTAATTTAAAAAGTTAATTAGTTATATATTTAAGGTTATATATTTGAAGTACGATTTATAAAATTGTACCTGCTAATGTACTAATGGAAATTAGGAAATACACATTAATAAGGCCATCAACATTCTTTTAAAAGATTAATTAAAAATATCTAATACAGTTATTTCCTTCTTTTTATTTTCACTTTTTTATTATATATTTTTATTTATTTATTTTATTCTATTTTTCCGGTATTATAAACATTATTACTAAAAACGAATATAATATAAACTAATATACAATATACCAACTTTATATACCAGAAATATTGATATACCTTCTTTTTTTACTACCATCTGATTCAAAATTGAGAATTTGTTTAAGTCACACTTTTGGAAAAAATAAACAAATAAACCATGCGACAAATATAGCTTTGGGTAGAATATATTTAGAATAGGAAACACCTGATAATGGACTAATTCAATATTTTCAATTATATTTTTCGGTTTTCATCGATTTGAATGGTTTTTTAATTAATTCTTGTAAATATTTTTGTTCCACAAAGAAATTATTTTTACCTTCTTCCAAGCTTGGAGTTTTAATATATCTTGGATATTTGGAATACAAATATCGAATAAAAAAGAAAGAAGCGACTTTTCTTTAATTTGTTTTTGGTCCCTAAGTCTCCGGTCGGTTTTCGGAAATTTTTTGTTTTTTTCAAAATAGAAGCTGACTTGTGTTTCATAATATAAAATATTTCGGAACTATTATAAGCAATCCTTAAAAAAGTATAAATAAGATATTTACATTTTTTTAAAATGTAAGTGTTTGTGTTCAATCATGGCGGTTGGTGTTTGAGGAGGCCTCTGTGAGGGTTGTGGCCCAACATAATAATACTATTCAATTATTAATAAGTAATAAATCGTGTAAATAAAATGTAAAATAAATGTAATCAATAAAAAAAAATGCAAAGATTTAAGAGATGGCAAATGATTGCGTTGGGTTCTCGGATACTAATCTCTTGGGTACAAGTTCAAGACTCGTTGTGCAGACGAAAACTGCTTTCCTAACTTTGGTAAAGTGGTTTCATGATCTGAAGTGGTCAATAAAAACAAAAAATTATTATCAAATCAATAACCATAGGAATAATCCAAGACCGTAAAGAGGTGCTGCAGTTAAATAAAACAAAATTAATATTCACTTTAATTACTTTCTATGAAATTGTGCTATTAAAAAAAAATAAACAAAAGAATAAAAAGATATCGAGGGGGACTGAATTGGTTCCCTGGACAATAATAAAATGACCTTGTAAGGATATAACATGTTGCATTTACGCTGTTTGGTTATGAATGAAATGGACACCTGTTATTGTGCGAGCGCAATACTCGGGTCCAGTCGCCCTGCAACATACGGCTGTTCAGGAAAGGATAGCGAATGCACAATCGACCGACAACAAAATCCGCACTAGAGCCTCTGCGACATCCTCCCCGGTATTAATTATATCCAAATGATTTCAGTTGGGGCGAGGAGGAGGGTACGTACGTTGGAGCTCGCACCTGGGAGGGACCATTGTCATGCTAAGGCCCCGCAGTTTTTTCACATGACGGGGGGTTGACGGTTACGCAGCTGGCTTGGGGTGCACGGATTCGCTCCCTCTGCCTTCTTCATCTCATGACAAATAACTATTATTATTGTTCTAAGGCTCCGGTGGTGGTCCAAGTACAACTGCGTAGCGTCTTATCGGTTCCCGTGTACCAATTACCTACGTTCACCTACGATAGTATAGAATTATTCTCCTGCCATAATATCAAGACGGTATAACGTACCTAAATCCAGTTATTTGTCATGTTGCGCAGTATTTGTTTCTCAAACACCAACTATGTAAACCCCATATACATAAATAATATAATATTTAAGCATAACATAAAGTTATTATAGGACCTCCAATAGGAGAAAACTACTGTGGATGAGCGTGAGCTCAGTCCCATCACCTCCTTGCACTTCCGTAATCCTAGAAACAGTACAGTCTCAACCACGTACTGAACCCAAGACCCACCTTGGATTTTAGTGATACAGTTTTATTTTAGTCATAATAATACGGCTAGTTGAACTAGCGATCTATGCCAATACCACCAATATCTGCTTACAAACTTTCCTTTATGGACTACTAAACTAACCTAAATCCGATAAACCACTCTTAAAGCAATCCTACCTTCTTGGTTGCTGATAAACTGATTAGACGTTTAACAGTCGGTCCAACAATTATTTATTTTATATTTAATTGTGTATTTCCTTTTATTTAACGCGAATTATAATATAATAAAAGTTTTCATTGAAAAAATAATCAAGCTACCATCACATGTACTAGAAATGAGAGCAGTAAGTACTCATTCAAAACGAGTATGGCTATAACAAAAGAATAAACAAATACATTTAGAATATATACATGTTGTTAAATACTCGATTCATATCTAAATTAACAAATGATAGTTTATAAAATCTATAAATTAAAAAAAATTAATCAGAAATATTTTTTAATTAAAACAAAATTTCTAATGAACTTTTAATAACCCGATGGATAGGGCACTACTATTCTCTAAGTACCAGGTTCGAAGCATTGGGAGGCATTTTATTCAATGTGTTATTGACCATCCTGTGTCATTGATCATCCTATGTGATTATTAGACCTTTCTGTGGTTCACCCAGCCTCTATAATGTGGCTTGAATAGGGAGAAAATCCAGATGGTTGATTGTAATATATCTCATCATCTCTTTGATCTCTCTACTCGTCTCATAACAGTATAGTGATCCATAACCGGTTGTAATGATACATCTTTTTTTTGTTAATGTAAAAGTAATTATAAAAGTTAACTTTATTATAACTAACTTATATTTATATAAATTATATTATAATTATACATTATATATAATTCTATATGGTTACTTTTTTCTGCTATTTTTAAGAATAAATTGCGCAGCTTATATTGAATAATGAATCCGTTGGTATCATGTTTGCTAACAAACATAAATTTATAAAATAATTTCTAATTTAAGCAATAAAATCTAAAAACCTGATCACTGCTTGAAAATAAAACGTAGATAAGTAAAAAAACCTTCAATGTTAATTAAACCTCATATTAGAATCGTTAAACTACGCTTATTATTCAGCATTACATTTTTTTGTGTTAATTTTTTTGTTCTAAGCTTCTTTCCGAATATTATCATTTGGAACATTATTGATTTTTTGTCAACACAATGATTTTTTGAGAAGCCTTGATTCTGGCAGTTAATGCGAGTTTGCCTTCCTAATTTCTCGGTTAGATAAAAACAACGATTTAACACTGATTAGCTTTCCCACGTAGTCCTTTCAAAGCGCGCGTCATGGTCTAAATTGATGTTGGAGGAAGGAATTTTCGCTCGGGAAATTAATTCTTATTTGGCGGCGCTAAGGCAGAGTCCAGCGGGGGGCAGGTTAATGAAACCTACAAATTGGAGGAGAGTTTTGTTTTTTTCCAGAGGGCGGTCCGCCGGCCATTAGGCGAAGGAGGTGGAAGAATACATTAAGGAGGTGGCAAGATTGATGGAGATTTTTGGCTAATGGTCTTTTATTTTAGCCAAGGTGGCGAGGAGGTAGAGATGGAAGGGAGGGAAGGGTGGGGCTACCAGGTGGAGCGCACCTGGGGCGCAGCTGCCCTCTCCTGTCACGTCGGATTACGCAAGGGCGATCCCCCCTAGGCTAGGGCAGATGAGGATATGCCACTGATTCGGGGATCATCCTGCGCCGCGATGGATGGGTACTCAATAGTTCCGCAAGAGGAAGTCAGGTTCCTTGGTCTTTCCAGCCTCATGATCTTCTACCATCAACAGCCTTTAAAATATTTATCCACTATCGGAATATTAATGTTTCGAAAATAGGATTCTAGCAGAGAATCTGACATCCCGCAGCGCAATATCTGGCATATCTGAAGGCTAGATTTATTTTTTACGCTTCAATTTTTGTTCATAATAGGCATGAGGTTATTTCGATTGAGGCGTTTAGAATGAAAAGCGGACAACTCAAAACTCTCACCAAATTAATTAGTACAATGCGACGCATTTACAAATATATTTATCGAAGAATCATTAAAAAAACATTTATTTATTTGTATGCTTAGTATATATAACTACTTAGCTAAGATTAAGTATGATCACAGCTGACTTCCCAACGGAAAAATATAACTATAAAATTTCAAAAATTGATTTTTTTCTAGTTTAGTCAAGGAATTTTCTAACTTTACCGTCTTATTTCTTATTATTTTAATCCGATTCTGGGCCTGAAGTTTAGGAGCATAACGGATTTCGGAGTTATCTAGTTTTTATCCTGAACCCCTCTATTAATGATTCGTATGTCATGAATTTATTCAAACGCAGCAAAGGTATGGTTTATGATATTCATCAATTATTATTTATTTTTTGGTTTTATTTCAAAACATTTTTATATTTTATATTGACTATTTAAATATATAATTTTATTAATCCAGTTTGAGTGGTCTGTTGCTTTGGTTACTATTATTATTAGTTTAGCTCGACATTCCGCAAGTGTCTTGGCTTCTTGCTGTAGGTTTAGCACCGAATTAACAAAAAAAAAAAAAAACACCATTTGGGAAAATATGCGAATTTCTTTAATTCGAATTTTTGATTGTCCATAATATTTTGGAAAGTAAGAGACTACTTTTATTGTTATTTAATGAGTATCATTTTCTCATTATTAACTTTTCAATTATAATTATCGAAAAAAAAAACACATTACGAATTGTTAATGTATACCAATTTGGTATACAGTTTAATTTTCAAAAACATACAGCTTTGCGAGATTTTTTTCTCGTGCTGTTACAACCCATGGTAGAGATTGTACTGTTTCTAGGACAACGGCTGCACAGGGAGATGATTTATCCGAGATCACGCACAGACGCCAGGTTCCTAACTTAATAGAGGCTGGGTGAGCCCAGGAGCATTCAACCTTCAAGATGCATTTTCTCTTTTTACTTTTGTACACAATTAAAAATTGTCTAACAGTTGTGCCTTATAGTTTTAGCTCATTACAATTTTCTTTTGATATCATACAGTTTTTCTCTTGTTGATAGGAACATACCTCCTCATTACATTAAAAATAAATAATTAGGGCATGTAATTATATTGCATTTTCCTGAATAGGACCGACTACATTATTCTGAATAAACCAGTTACTACTGTACTTAAGTTCTCCCCTCAACTGATACAAAGCTTTAAATGAATTGTTACCTGTGGTTCAATAATGGCACTTGTTTGCTTCTGTTGATCTATGTTTATGTGTTCTTTGAATCTAATTTCGTATGCAATCTGACATCATCAGGTGTACGTAGAAAATTTGCAAATATACGCTATTTTATTTTAACATTTTTTTTCGAACGGTTGATCAAACTAAAAATCAAATAATCATTAACCTTTTGAAATTAATGTTTAGGGATTTATTTCATAATTTCACAAAAATTAAAATTTAAAAAAATACGACTTATTGATATCGAGTTAGAACATTTTTCGAACTTGGAAAACATCTCCATATGAAAACAGACTATAGCTGAAATATGCTATTAAAACATGAAATATGAAATAAGCTATTATGGGAGCGGAGTGGCTCAATAGTAGAGCACTGAGTTGCCATGCCGGAAATCTTGGTTCGAATCCCGCTGCACGCAAGACTTTTATTTAGTTTGTTTGCAGCTGGGGATGGATCATATAGGATCTAGGACCCTCCATGAGCTCACCCAGCCTCTATAACATGTTATAAAAATAGGGTACTCTAAATAAGGGGGAAAATCTGGAGGTTGAGCGTGATCTAGAAAAATCACCTCCCTGCAGAACCGTTGTCCATGAAACAGTACAGTCTCTACCATGTACTGAACCCCAGACCTGTCCACGGGTTGTAGTGGTACAGGTTTTTATTTTTTTATAAGCTGTGTATAGGATTAATGAGAGGGAAAACCCTTCTTTTTTTGAAACTTTTATTAGTATTGTATTCTTTCAATTGCTTGCTGTTATTCAGTGCTTAATTTTTATTTCTAAAACAAAAGGTTAATATTATAAACATAAGTTTTCAACCACTTTATAGAGGCAGGGTGAGTCCCAGAAGGGTCTCCAGATCCCGCAGGATCCATCCAAGGCTGATAACCGATTAAATAATCTGCTGTAGCTGGATTTCAACCCAGGACCTTCAGCACATCATCTCAGCGCTCTACAAACTGAGCTAACCCGCTCCCTATTAATATACAACACCGTTATTTGTTTGTTGAAGTTTCCGACTTCCAGTGCTACTAGTATTGCGAAAGGAAATTCTGAAACCTGTTTTAACACCACACCCCACCAGGGGTGATCCACGTTATATGTACACACTATTTCATCATATATCTAGAAAATATTGGTTTTAAAACCACCATTTTTTAAAACATGTTACAAAGTACAAGCATAAAAGTCAAACATTTTTTTTTTTTTATCAAAAACCTTATATATTTACAGCTTTACTATGAATTAATTAAGCTTTTATATTACTTAAATTATTGAATCATTCAAACCTATTGGGAAACTCAAGAACGTATTAGAATTAGAAATAAAATAAGAATCTGGTGTGCTCTTTAGCATGAAATTTGGTGCGAAGTCAAATATGAAATTTGTATATTTGCTAGTATTAACATAAACATATAATATAGAGATTCCATAACACTTTTCGTAATGATCGAAAAAAGTATTAAGAAGTGTAAAACATCATCACAAGTGTGTCTTTCCTAATGGTTTATTTCGATGATTTTTTTGTTTTTTTGATGGTAAAGCTAATTTTAATAATTTAGTGCATTTATGCTAATTTTATTATTTTTCCTTAAGTGCACTAACTGCATCTAGGCTTTTTTTTAATTAGAGATGTTGCTAAGGCTGTGGAATCTTAGGGACAAGTTTACTTCCTTTAGTAAACGATGCATTCTGTCACTGGTAAAAGTTTTTAAAATAAAAATCTCAAACATTGGAAATATTGCCTTTCTGCAGCAAGCTATTCAAGCAGACACTAATGAAAATATATAGTTTTGGACATAGGGATCTGATTAGAATAAATAGCTGTAAACTACAAATAGGAATTTTGACCTGATTGCGGTAGTTACCTTCTCAACAGCGCATGAAAAGTAAAATGAAGCTTGCTAGTTTGTTAATACTGGCTTATAAAACATAAAACAACATATACATAATTTTTCATAAAATACAAGCTTTTAACATTACTGGAATATTTAAATAAATAAATCCGTTTAAAAAAGTTCAAATATAGTCCATGCTACTATACTTTTCTTATTTACCGGGCGATTGTTATTGCAGTTGTTCCAATAGGTACAATAAAATCTGCTTCAAATAAACCTGCTATTTTGCTTTAATTAATAGACATTAAGTTATTAATATTATTAATTGTCGTTTGAAACCTTGACATCGGAGTGAGACCTCTGTATTAACTGGCTCCTACTCTGCGTATCGCCATATCCCCCTCTCTTCCTTCAATCTATCTGCGAATGACCTTTGAGGGTTCGTTGCTCCGTTCATCTGTTGACCCTAAACTGTCCCAAGGAATAGTGGATTGAACCAGATGCTGTCCCTATGGATCCTATATACTATATGCTACGAAATTCTTATTAATCTTATTTTCAAACTCTGCTAACTATTTTATTTCGAACTAAAATAAAATATCTCGTGTTAAAATGTAAGAGGTCGCATCTCCCCGCCTTTTAAAAAATCTTCAAGAATGCTAAAAATACTTTGTGTTGGACCTCAGCGACGTTATATATTTTAATTGTGCATTAGGGCTGGTTTATATTTATATTTAGATAATCACATATAGATATCAGGTTTTGGGTGCAGAACATAGTAGGCACTGTGCTGTTTCTAAGCCAACGATTGTGTAAGAAGGTTATTTAACCAAGATAACTCACTCAACTGGCATATTCCCCCTCTAACTAGGGGTACTACCACTTTATGGAGGCTGAGTTAGCCCCAGGAGGGTATGCCGATCCTACAGAGTTGATTTTTGGCCATTAACATTTTCACATTATTTTATAGGCGTTCCGACAAGGGTTGTCTCAACTGCTCAGTGCAGAGTTCCATGTCTCTCGATACATCCAATCATCTTCCTGCAGTCCTCGACCAGCCATCTCTTCCTGGACTCCCTTCATCCACCTGGTTCTGAGACTCGGTTTGGCTAACATTCAATCGCCATTCTCTTCACATGACCGTACCATCTTAGGCGGCGTGAACCGATCCTTTCATTTGTAGATATAACTACATCCATCTTCTGTCGAATTTCTTGGTTTCTTACTTTATCCAGTCTAGTGACACGGAGCCACCTCCTTCAGAAATCCATCTCAACCGCCTGCACCTTTGAGTACAGACGGGAGCTCATAGTCCAGGTTTCCGAGGAAAATGTCAAGACGGTTTCCACTATTCACAGATTTAAAAATTTATTTGCCAAAGCTGATTTAAATCCGGGACCCTTTCCACTGCACACCGAAGTAATTGCTGAATTTTCTGGTTTACAGTACTATTGTTGCGAAAGGAAATTCTGAAACATTTTGATGATTTGAAGGATGATCCTATTTCGTCTTATTTTACTTTACTTCGTCAAATATCTAACATTCATATTTAAAACCGTAATTTTTAAAAATCTATTTCAATTCAATTAATTCATTCAGAGCAACCTTCAACAACAAATTTAAAGTTATATTTTCCAAGCATAAGACTGCTTATTTGAACATTAGACGTTAAGAATTAAATAAGAATTGTTTTAAATAATTTTTTTTATTAATTGATAATGGTGATACAGAAGTCTTAAAGCTCAATCGTTGTGTTGGTAGTGGATATTTTCCTCTGTTGGGCTTAGCCCGGCGGCTTTGCCAAGGAAGCATAGCCCCTCCTCCCAAACCGTAATTATTTCTGACAAAGAAGCCCTAAAACTCCCCGCCCCCTTCCCTAATAGAACTCATGAACTATTTCCCCCTCTTGGGGGAAAAATTACTCTGAAGCCCTGCGATGTGAAAACATTTATGAAATTATTAATAAAACTTCGTAGATTATCAAATCTCTAGAAATCCCTTGGTTTATTAAGCAATGCCTTCTTACTTTTTCTTAGTTTTCTTGTTGGTTTTAGGCTAATCAATGCTTTTGGGAAATATGGGTAGCTCATTGTGTAGCACTTAGTTTTTGTGTTGAAGATCCTGTGGGATTTGGGAATCTGCAGACTCTCTTGTGGCAGACCTAGTCTCTACACAGTGGGTACCTTTAGTTGGGGGGAAAACCTTATGGTTGAGCATGATAGCCATTTATGCACTAGAAAAATTACACGATTCCGCTTTCCTCAATATAATAATACCGAACAGCAGCTTTCCTTATCCGATCCTCCTCCCTTTCTATACCATCTTCCATTCGTCGTTCCAATATTCTTCAAACCAATTAATACCTATTGGTATTCTAAAGGGACTTGTCACAGAATAAATAAAGACTTTATTAATATTATAACCATATTATAGACGAAATTATACTTAACTTATTCATTTGGGCTGTCGATATAATATAAGGTAGATCAGTGTGTAGAGCACTGAGTTGCAGTTCTGAAGACGTAAATGGGCCCAGTGGGTTTTTCAGACCTTTCTAGGGCTAACTCAGCATCTATAATGTGGGTAACCAGTAACTGTATTACTGACTGTGGCGTGTAAAATGTCAATATGGTTGATTTTAGATACAAACCTGTGCCATGATTGCCTATAAAAATTTTAAAAAAGAAAATATACAATCACACCATCAAGATAAGTCGAACCATCGCGGCAGTAAAGAGAATACGCTAGCCTACGGGTGCAAAGCGTAGAAGGTTTGAGGGACGGATTGATGATGTTTGATTGATGGCATCGTAAATCAGGATCAATCGGGCATTTTTTTTTAGCACTTATTAGATTTATATTAGGGCATTTAAAAAAAATTGTTACTTTTACTATCCCTCTCCTAGTCACTATATTTTTTCCAAACTACTCAACTTGCTGAATAAACTACATATCTTAAGTTTAAGTATCATGTGCCATTTTTCTTTTATTCCAGTTTGTGTTATGCCAGATTATAATAATGTGAGATGTTCCTACAACGGTAGCTTCAACTATAAATACATCACTAGCCATATCGGAAGAATTCCCTTGCCTCCTAAGGCGGATATATAGACATAAAAAAGGGACAGGGCGATAGGTGTAGATATTTGCATAGACGACCCTATGGGGTAGTTTTATAGGGATTTATGCGCGAGCATTATGGAGGAGTTATCTCTCGGGCCGAGAGACTAGTGTGAAATATTAGCGCGAAGGGGGGGGAGCTAGGGAGAACGAGGGGCAGCAGGGGGGGTAAAAAATTTGGAGGGGCCCGCTTTGTCCCGGACCCCTCACCTATTCAACCGTTCCCCGCTGACCCTCTCCCTTGAATTACATTCGTAGAAACCATAACCAGCCTCTCCCTTCCACCTTTTTACTTCTGTTATATTATCTCCGTATTTAGCCAATGCTTTATGTTTAATTTGTTTATACAAGCCACGATTATATTTACCTTCTTGCGGATGTGCTTGCACTGAACGCTGTTCTACTACAAATATTCCCTTTTTTATTGAAAATACGATGTTCATTAGAATGAGAGCGATCCCCTCTATATTTTAAAATAAAACAATGGAAACTTTTTTTTAAAATTTTATGAATATGAATATGAATGGTTCAGATATATACTAGGTCTATATATCTGCGTCAAGTCGAATTATATCGAAAATGAGTTTGGGGAAGAACGTGAGGGATGCGGAATCACGTTGTTCTCGAAGTGAATAAGAGTCTATGTCAAGCATTGGCTTGAAATGAAGTTATTGCTCATGTTATAACTGAAGCCAAAAACTACAAGATTGGCACGATTCTGCATCTCTCTATAGAGTTAATTCTATCTAGACAAAATTCTACTTGACTACTTGTTCATTGCGGCTCCAGATACATCATATGTCCCGTAGAACTGTGGGTAAATAGAACTAAATATTTACAGATTATTTGTTTTGAACATTTAGACGATTAATAATAGCACTGCGATAGACCGCTGACAAATTTAACCATCTATATTCTTGCTTAAGTTGTATATTTTAGAGTTTAATGGTGGCTAGATATAGTTACAAACAATACTGTTGCGGAGGGGATGAAAAAGAAAGCATGTGTTAGATAGTGTTAGCATTTAAGATACGCAAACTATATCTGTGACACATAATATAACTTATTGCAGCTGATAATAATAATAATAAATATTTATTGACAGAAATTATACTTGGTACATATTAGCACCTGATAATGCAAGGAAAATTTCAAGGAAAAAGAAGCATAGGAAGGAGACTGACTACACTCCTGGCTGCGAAAACTAAAAGAATTTTAATTAATTGCTCAACAAAACTGCTTTTCAAATATGACGTCCCCGAAATTCGGATATCCGGATGATTGCTGACCTTCGGACCAAAGATGGCTCTTGAAGAAGAGTACTTGCTTATTCATTATAGTTTGATTAGAAAAATTATTTTTGCGTTAGACAGACCGTTTATCTAGGATGGCTTTAATAACGCAATAATCCATAGGAACGGAGCGGTGACCAGAAATAAATTTCTATGATTAATTCTTCTACTTTTCGATAAGGAACCACCTACCAATTTCAATCCTTCCCATCCTGTTGTTTTTTTCTTCCATTCCTACCAATTTTCTATCATCCTTTCACTGTGGTTCTTCTTCCTATTCTCGGATCACTTCCTCCCAGGTTTCATTTTCATTCTTCATAGAATAGAAATATTTAGCTAATTTTAAAATGAAAAAAAATACACTAACCTGGACTTTTTTTCAATATGCATACATGTTTTTAGAATCAATAATGGAGCAGCACCGTGTGTGCTCGAAAGATATCACAAGAAGTTTGTTGACAAGTTACAACTACCACTGACAAATTATTTTGCACAATGGGGCCATTAGAAAGAAATCATGAATGGAACTGACTTAATAGAATTCATATTGGATCCCTGGCTGCACTTGGGGGGAGGACAATAATGCGGTCTGCACAAGCCAGCCAAAAGACGGAGTCAATGAGGAACAAAGACAAGTATTGTTTCGTCGGCAGGCAACAGAGCATTCGGATCCACACAAAGAGGGACAGCTTGAATACGAGGCGCGTTCGCACTTCTCAATGGGTCACGTTTGGGTTTGTTTCTATGATTCTTAATTTATAAAAACAAACTAAATCATTCGATTATGATTAATCGCCATAATCTTAGTGATCATATGAAGTACCTGTTTAATGCTAAAACAAAACCCTGCATCATTACATGTTATGAAGTCTTGGGGTCAGTACATGGTAGAGCCTGTGTTATTTCTTGGCTGAAGGTTGTGCAGGGTCTGCACAGTCACATCCAACCCGTCTGCCAGAAAATGTATGCGTTACCTTGTGTTTCTTATTTTTAAATTATTAGTAATGATCTTTTATGTTATAAGAATTCTCAATAAAATCCTATTGAACGAATTTCATTCTTGTTTTGTATTGTACCTGCTAATCATTACATGGAATTTTAGCTGAAGAATTCACTAGATTGTCACTTTGGGATCCAAAAATGTCGAGGAGCACACAGCCCTTTGTAAACAGGTAGGTACTAAGTAAAACCACACCGTAATATCAGTCAGTTAAACAGCGCCACTTATAGCTCAACATCTGAGGGGGAAAAAGGGAGAAAATCTCATAAAGGTTTTGAAATATAGCGACGAGATGAGAAATAGGAGGACGAAAAAACAGACAATAACCCGCGGAGGGCAGGAGTGGGGCGATAATATCTCTAATTACTATATGACCATCCCCTCTGCTTTAGCTCCAGTCTCCCTTCCGCCATTTATCACCACTTCTTTTTCAGTTTTAATTTTTTTTTTATCATCATATTCGTACAAAAAGTTTATGGTAATTTCATACAAAAATGGTCTCCTCAGATTCAGGTCCGTTGAGCAGATATACTGGGGGAGGGGACAAACTGGTCCAGATTTAGGGGATAATTTACGGGAGTTTTCTTTCGTAGGAAATCCGCCATTTGTGATTGCATCGGTGCGGTACGCGATTTATAAGAAAACTTGGATAGGGAAAGGTACCTGTTGATAAAATGAGACGATTAGCTTCGTGGAAATACAGCACTGACGTCTGCCACTTTGCTAATGATTTCCGGACAATTTAGTTACTGGTTGTTGGGTTTATCTTTGTGTGGAGCGCTTGATACATTAGTAATCGCAATTTCGCCAAACGAAAAAAAGGTAATTGTCCCAACAAGCATAATGGCTGATGTTTGCATTTGATTCTTATAATACGGAAAATACAAATTGGGGACAAAAGTGTCTAAACGAATTATTTCAATAAGAAACTCATCATTAATTTATATATTGATTTTCATTTCTCTGCTATCTTACTTCAACATATTCCGTACTTCTCCTGAAATCTAAACCTTTCTTTATTTGTAAAGAATAAATATTTTATTTTTTGTGTTTAGTAAGAGTTCCCAAGGTTCAAATAGTTTGGAAATAATACCTATTTCCAGTCTAGGAGTTTATAGTAAACAAGATAGTCTTATCAATTTATTGGGGGAACGGGGTAGCTCAGTGTGTAGAGTGCAGAGTTGTTATGTTTAAGCTTCACGGTTCAACTCCGGCTATGGCAGATAAATTATTTAATCTATTAAGATTCGCGAATACTCTCCGTTACATATGCTTCCCCCAAGCACTCTTATTAGCCCCTGGTGAGAGAGTGCAACAAAACTTTTGGTTGGTGTTAGTGGAACAACACTCTTGATTTTATAACGTTTTACTACATCTTCCAATCTATAAATTGAATAAATCAACAGTTTGCCAATCGTGCCTTTTAAGTTAATGTTTAGAGACAAAATAACTATCGTTTGTGCATCATTATACTTTTTATTTTTATTTTAAAGCTTCACTTAAATGAGCGCAACGAAATAAAAAAAATGTTAATTTTTGGTCTATCAACATTTTAAAATCACACTTTTTTTTTCATTGAGAGTTTCCCCAAAGTTTAGGTTTCCTCCAAACCAGATTTATGACTGAATTGTTTTCCAGTTCTTCCTACCAACTTCAAGACTGTATCCTGTCATGTCTACTTGAACTTGGTTAATCCACTAGGTTCTTGGTCGGCCTCTTCTCCCTTCAGGGCACCAGTGCGGGTTCATTTTTTGTATAATGTTACCTCACCCTCTTAAGTTGGTGACAAAACGATTCTAATTGCTTGATGAAGTTCTATTTCAGAGAAGCCATAAAGAAAATGGATAGCAGTCATAGAATCTTTCTATGACAATTGTAAGGGATGCATAATGGCTAAATAAATTTGATTTTTTTTTTTAGAGCTCCCGGACCCTTCGAAACCGTATCGGTTTTGTTCATCCAGTAAGTAGAGATCCACTTTTCTATTCTTTTTCTTTTACTTTAATTTATTTTATTTCTTTTTGATATCATTTTGAAAGACGCGCATTTCTGAAACGAGGACCCTTAACATCGCAAGTGTATCCACTCGTTGCCCCCGTAATTATTCCTCCCCGGTACTCTTCGGGGTACCCTCATGCCCTGAACCACATCTCCACTTTTGAAGGAATGGTTAGAACGTTCGTTAAGCCTCTCGAGATACAGAATTACAACATCGGGAAAAGAGCAAGGGGGTAGATGTTGGGATGATGAGATGTTTGAGAGGCAGTAAAACAAGACCACTTGAAATGAAAGAGCTCGGATTTGATCACTAATGAGGCATGTGAAAAGCGAGTCCTTTCACCGCTGACCTCTCCCACCCTTCTCTTATTATTTTTAATGAAGGAGTGCTCCGACTTCCTGTTCTGGTATCAGGCCGATACCGCGTTGGTCACTGTTTTAATAGGGGCTACCTCCGAATTGTTTCGATTTGTAATACACACTTGTGAATTATTATCGATTTTTTTAAGCCATCTTCAGTGTAGTTTAAACGGTGTTTTCACTCTTCAGTGCCTAGCCTTCAGTATATGTTCCAAATATAATTTGACAAAATTTATGTTGTTGTTTTGTTTTTTTTTAAATCTGATTTACATTTATTTTAATATATTTACAGATTTCGATTTATAAAGGGTTAATATATCAATAAAATTCCGATCGTCTTTTTTTTATATGTCTGCTGCCAGATTTGAAACATCGCTCCATCAAAGGAACAATGGAATAACTCAAAAAACCTGAATTTTTAATAGAGCTATTTGAAAGTTCTACTTGAGATTTTTTTAAATTATACTCATATGTTCAGCGTTTCAAATGAATAGTGATACCACTAATTTTGTTGTATTTACTTGCCTGGCATTTTATTATAAAAAGCATTAATATTTATTAGAAATACTCTACATTAAATTTCGATGCCTTAGTTCACAAAATGTGTTAAGTGCAAATTTTCATAAATAGGTTTTGTTAAATAAATAATATTGTAAAGTTGTGATCTATAAAGTCATAGATCATATTTTGATATACAATTAATAGAGAAGCTATAAAGGTTACAAAAATATATTGTGTGATTAAACTTGAACTGTATTTCTTGTATTATTATCAAAGTTGACTCATGTATAATCTTGTTTTAGGCGCTTAACACATTTGTGAACTAAGGCATCGAAATTGTTTAAGTAACTAAACACCAAAAAATAGAACGAAGTGATCTATAAAAAAAAATGCTTATAAGGTTGAAAGAATGATGAACAAAATGGACAAAAGTGAGAAAAACAATACTTGGAGAAAAGAGGAAGGGATTTTGGAAAAAAACGTCAGAGTGCTTTGCGTGAGAGTGCTCCTGAGTCCAGTCGCAATAAATAAATACTATTTAATGATTTAATTGTAACTATATATAACGATTCTATTATTATAATAATTGGTCATAGAATACCTAGTAGAAATATTCACACTCTTGGCGTGAAACATGAGACGAACATGACTCATGACACCCCTCGCACTGAAGTCAAGATTTCCGCATCACACTTGAGCTTATTCAGTGAAGCAGGCTAAAGGTATCAGCCCAGAGCTTTGGCATGTCATGCATGGTGCAATATCTGGCTCCGAACCATGAATCACATGTCACTGGAATGTCGTGTCAAGATTACCTTAACATAACACAGGCTTTTAACGAAAATCAGTACAAATGTCACAGCACCGAAAATAGAAAAATAGAGTAGTAAAGATAAAATGATAAAACTTTGCATTTAAATACTCGTTTGGATGTATACCTGAAACAACATATTATTATATATTATTCCTTTCATATTATAATATTAAAGACGTTTAAAGATATCAGTTGACCATTTTACCATTTGACCATATTTTAATCGTTAATACAGCAAACCGAAAAATATACAATAAACAGAATTTAATTTTTTGCGATTATATATAAATTGTATGTATCTTACTCCTCGATATTCTAGATAACAGTTATCACAGTAAAAAATCGTAGTTAATACATCACTTACAAGCTTTCTCAGCTTTAATTCGTTGTTTCAGAGAGTCTTGTATTTTTTTAAAATAAGTTATCAAAAGCGTATCGCACAAGTAAAATTGACTAGAAAAATTAAACTAAAAATAAGTTGTTTTTATTTTTCTTATGTTATAAATATAATAAACCTCAATTTATTATTTGGGGTTACATTTAGGTTTCCTAATATTCTAAATGACAATATCGCAGTATTTGTTTGATCCTTTTTTTTTTTGAGCGACAGAAAAACAATCTTAGTTATGCTATACTTACAAGCTTTCTCAGGGTTAATTCGCTGTTTCAGAGAGTCACGCTAATTTTTTTAATTAAGTTATCAAAAGGGCCGCACGCAAACTAAAAAGTAGTGGTTGGTAGTATACTCAAAGGAGGTAGTAAATAAAAAAAAAAGTGTTGAAAAAGGTTTCTGATCCTCGGTTGCACTGTTTTAAACAAGGAGTTGATTTTTGCTAGGATTTAATTATTCGGGGACTAATTAGAGAGAGGCCAAACTACAAAGGGTTCCTCTCCCAACTTGTGACATAATTTAGCCGGGCGTTGAAAAAGTTTGCCTAGCGCTGGGGCCCCCGGACAAAGGACTCTTCTGTTTTTAATGGAAACACGCTGTTGCTCCTTCAGTTTTTCCTCCGGGGGTGGAACTTAGCCCTAATTGCTGAGCATAAATCCAGTGGCGTCCTTATTGCTCCTGATATATGGCCGCCGTATCATTATCAGGAGGGCCCTGGAACAATGGAAACGACAAATTATTCCGAGTAATTAACTATTCTCTCCTGGAATTATTATATCTCGTCCTGGGCAATTAGTGAAGGTTTAAAAGTTCCGGGTCGCCGGCTGGAGGGAGAAGTCTCTCCTCGAATATCGTTGAGATAACGACGAAATTATTTTTAAAAATAATCCTTCACTCTATCTCAATATCAAGTCTTCCAATTGTAGCTGATTCTCCCTTCCGAAATATTTTTTAATAGCATGGGCCGAGTACGCTGACAGAAATTTTAAAGTCGATTTTGCTTATTTGTCCAATTTTATAATTTACCTTTGGGGCTCTCAACGAAACCAATATTGCAGAATCCAATCTTGATTGTGTAAAACTCTCGGAAGAGAATTCCGATGACTCCGATTAAAATATCAAAATCAAGAATTCCGTATACGAGCCAAATGTCCCTTCCGAAATATTTTCTAATTACTCTCCCCTTGTACGCTGACAGAAACTTTAGTCAATTTTGCTTATTCATCCAATTGACCTTTGAGATTCTCAGTCAATATTGCGGAATCACATCTCGGTTGTATAGGTGAACTGTGGTCTAATGATTAGCATAACTAATTGCCTTATCCGTCATGAATGGATATTGGGTGTGATAAAAAACTCCGATGATTCCATGAAAATGATTATTTTACGAAAATATGAACATCAAGTTTATGCGAGCCAATTCTATATTACGAAATACTTTCTAATAATTGTGTAAAACTTAAAATTATCGCTTTCAGTTAAGCTACAATTTTTTAGTTTCATTCGTTTACTTTCTAACATTCTCGAAAATAAAAATGATGTAGATTAATGAACCAACATACACATTGTATTTAGGCTATACCGCTGTTCCGGAAGTATAATGACATAACTGTAAAATTTTGTGAAATTGGCTATATTGTCTTGGCGGGCTCATAAATGCATTTACTAGATGTTTTTAAATCGACATAACCCATATATGTTTATAAACTACTATGAGAAGAATTAAATCTATCTATAGACCATTCTATTAAGACAAATTGGAATTAAATATTTTTCTTTTGCTTGTCCTAAAAAATTTCATTTTTGCAGTCGTGTCATTATACGGAGCAGCGATATAATCATCTATACTTCGAAAAGTTAGTTGAAACTTTAATTTCTTCCTGAAATGATTACCGCGATCCTCGCATTTCCAATTATTGAACTTTTTCATATTAAAGTCCCGATTATTTACAAGAATTATTTTTACTTACGAGGATATTAAAAAGGAAATAAATGAAAAGTTAAAACTCGTTGTGAGTTAACTCGAAGTTAACTGGTCCCATATTATCTAACAACACGATCCTAGCACGCTGACAACTTTAAAGTCTGGTTTATTTGTTCATTCGATTTTTAAACTGAACCTTGGTGCTCTCAGCTAAATCAATATCGCGAAATTTCACTTTCATTGTGTAAGTCATATGTTGTCCAATGATAAGCAAAGCAACATTTTACATCCAAGATCGCGGGTTCATAGTCCAGCAGTTGGTACTAAGATTTTAAAGGTGATAAAAAATTCTTGGTTATGCCTTCCTCCTGAAGAGATGTAGAATGTGGATCCCAGCCTGTGTGATGTCAGTTACTGTTTTATCCCAGATCCATATAAGATCCATATAAGATCCCTATCCCAGTTATACCTGTTTTGGTAAAATGTAGGACTCCCACTATGCCCGATTAACTGTATGATTTATGTATCGTATGTTCATATTTCTGATATGTGAGCTTAAGATCCGTTTGAAAACAAAACAGATGACCTGATGGTCCTTCGGCTACTTATCTTAAATTATCATAGCAGTGTTACGAATGAGTAGTTAATTTTTTTAGTAATTATATAAATACTTGTGTTTTTTTAAAATCTAAAGTCATAAACTCCATGTATCCCTTTCAGGGATTGAAATGCTTAAATAAGTACTACTTTAGTAGCTCAGGGACTTCGGCTAAGGATTGGAGGCGGCCGATACTAGCTAGGTGCCATTGTTTTCTTCACACTTAATCCATCAACCCTGCCCCATCGTCAACACCCACTGGAAAAAAAAGGGGGACCATAGAGCTATCTCCCCTAATGATGGGTTGGTTTAGAGCGGTTCAGGTAAATGTGGATGATACGCTACCTGTTAATATAAATTTATTGAGGAATTGAATTTCCGGGCACGTTCTATATTGCCTTCACTCAGCTTGATAATACACGATTAACAGTTTTACCCGTTTTTGAAAAGGTTCATTATTCCCCATTCCATGGGCTTACTAAATGTCGTGTAATCATGTCACCTCTTCCGAAATCGGTGTACTTCTTTGCTCAACATAAAGCCAGTTTCCAATAAATGCTAAACATATAAATTACAATGAATAATTTTTGAATGATAAATACCCAAAACGTAGCGTCAGTCCTCAACGAATGAACTGTTATCGATTTTAAAAGTAGATAACATAAATGCTAATCTCTGTGTTATGACGGCAGGCCAATCTTGAAGAAAAGTTCTCACCCGGCTAGATCTAGACCTTACCATTTCAAACATTCAAACATTTCCTGAGACCGAAACGTTTCCTGGAAATCTGGAAGTTCGTTTTTAACAGACAATGAATATCATCATTTCTTAAGGGATCGCGGCAGAGGATTAAAATTTTATTAGGGTAGGAGGCTTCTTCTACGTGGAATATGTAGGAAGGTAGGTCCTTCTAGATTTCGATTTTAATAGAGGTCGCTTGCCCTATGAAGAGGTCACAAGATAGAAACAAGCACAGATGTGACTGTTGGAAAATTTGCATGAAGGTGTAGTAAAGACTCGGGGTAATGCAAATAGGAGGCTAAGTATTGTTAAGAAGAACTACAAAGAATTAACCTTAGGTCAAGGGTGAAAGTAAAAAGGTTGAACCATAAAAAAACCGAGTTATTGGTTCCATATTTATAGATATTTCTTAATTATGTACAAGAAAGGTAATAATACTACAGCTACAAGAGTTAATAGTGAGTGGATAATTAAGGGAATCAGTGAAATTGAGATTAACTATTCAATGCAATGAAATGAGCAGGTCATGTGTTGAGGATGAAAGATGAAAGAGTTCACAAGAAAGTACTAGAAGCGCACTTTAGTGAAAAGAAGAAATGAGATAGACCTAAAATCAGGTGAAAGGATGAGGCGGGGAGTGATTCGAGGAAGCTAGATTCCGCAATTGGAAGAGAGAAGCTCAGGACAGAGAGAAGTGGAATAGGTTAACTCAGCAGGCTAAGGGTAATGCGTAAGTTAGTTACCTAATGTTAATAATAGTAAAACCATGTTTATTAGTTACGTACGCCCTGGGGTCGAAACCTAAAAGTGGACAATTTGTGGGATTAATAAATAAATAAATAAAATAAAATTCCAATCAGACAAATTTTATATTTTATTTACTCCAAGAAAACAAATAGTTTTTGTATTTTAAAGAAATGTCTCTTTTTTACAAATATATTTCGAGCTCGCTTACATCACTTTTAGTCGTTTTTATTTATTCATTATTTGTTTTGGAACGGGCCAACAAAGAACCACTCAGATATCATGTCTTATTGTTTTATCTCTCTCCAACAATCATTCATTCTCTCTAAACGTTGCATTCTTCTCTCCTTCGTCTTTTTTATTTCAGTCGGCTACTAAGTTTCTTTCTGTCCAGGCAATCCAAGCCTTTTAAGTTCTTCTTTCATCTGCTTAGCATGACCAATCTGGCTTTTCAGGTTGTATATCTTATTAAATATGTCCAAGACCTCTGTCCTTTCGAACATTTCTTTATACCAACTCATTCTTTAGCTCCCCTGTGATTTGCTTGGGCGATGAATCGTTATTTATTTAAGTATTAATTTTTTTTTAATCCACGTTGTTTTCTCCATTTTACATTTTTTATAATTAGCCCCTAGCTACATGCAGCCGAACCCCTCGAACATCCTTAATTTGCAGGACACGGGTAAGGAAGAGCATATTGCAAAAGTTTTCCAGTAAAGGGACAGGGCCCGGAGGAGTAACTACCCCGAAGGCTAAGCCCTCCTCCTCCTAATCCTGAAGGACTAATTTAAAAGGGCCGACGAGAGAGGATGAGCGTAGAGAGGCATCCTTAATCCTCCACCTTCCTGGGTGGTTTCGGCTTCCTTTCTTCTTCACTCCGGCCTCTGGGGGCCGACCTTCGTCAGGGGTTCATCTGACGGTCGTTTATGGATTTCGGGGTTTTTCCTGGTAACCAGACATTTGAAGTATTCCGTTCGAGAGCATGTTTAAAATTTTCAGGTGAAGATGAGCTTGAAAATAAACAGTGTGTTTTTCTATTTTTATTAAAATTTAAATATTTTTATTTTGAAGAGAAAAAATTTGTTTCTCCTCAAAATAAAAACATTTAAAAATAAAAATAAATAAAATATAATTTATTAAAATTTGTTGTATTAGGAAAATCCTATTAAGCGTTCTTACGATCTGATTCTTGTTCATTTAACATCACTTAATGCTGGTATGACTAATCGGACCATACTGCAGCGGAAGTCTTAAATTTTGGATAACCTTATATCAAGCTTTATCTAACAATGCAACATGCTAGCACCCTCCCCATTTTACGTCCCTTCTGAATGAACGCATAACCAACGATTTTTTACTCTTTAAAAAAATCCTAGGGACAACTACCGCATATGTGAACCTACGATATGGTAATTTGAGAAGAAAGCAAAACCTCAGTACAATCGGTGCAATACGACACAATTACAAATATATTTATAAAAGAGAAAATTAATAATATTTTTAAAGACCTTATATATAACGATAAGGTCTATAAAAACCTTAAGGTCTATAACCTTAACCGAAGAACAGTTGATAATGTGTCCCATGCTCTTCAGTTAGTCCCAACGAAAAAACTAACAAATGAAAATTATGAAGATTCAAATGTGGCGTTTGGGAGCAAAACAGGATAACTCGGAAATTTCAAAAATTAATTTTTTCATATGTTAGCTAATTTAGTCGAGCAATTTTGTATGTCACAACACTTTTCTGCCCTAATTCTCATTGTTTTAGTCCCGATCTAAGCCTGAACGTTCATGAAGCATTGCTTGACTAGTCTAAAAAATGGAAAAGTCGATTTTTGTATTTTATAGTTACCCGCTTTTGACCCTAAATGCCTAATGTATCATATTAAAAGGTATACTTTAAATTAATTATAAGCTGTACTTACTGAAGAATATCCACTAAAATTTAGTATAATTCAAATAATTCCATTAAAGCTGTGATCATGACTGGTTTTGTACAATTTTTTAAGAGAGAGAGTTTTGTATTTTGGATTTGTAATTTATCTCTGACAAATAATTATTTAATGATGGGTGCTATGATAATATTGTCCATACGCATGCAAAGTATCGAAAGTAAAAAAAACTACTCATTTTTTACTTTTATGATTTATAATTGATATAAAATTAAGTCGCCTATAGGGCACAAAACCACCTATAGTTACATAGCTAAAGTACTTTAGACGATACACACTGATTTATAATGAAACTTGAAACCGGTTTTCAAGTATCGATACCTTGCACTTAGCACTAGTATTGTGTCGACGATGTACGTAATTGTCTGCCAACTAGTTAAGTTTATTTAGCATGTTCCTCTGTTATATTATCACAGCGCTACTGCTTGTAAGTACATGGTTTGAGGGTGAAGGGAGGAAGTGAGCCCGTTTAATAAAGACGGGATAAAGCGGTAGAGGTTAGGTAAGGATCGGGCTACTGGTAGCAGGAGCGTGGGAACACGCAATTCTACCCAACAGCTTATTAGTATTGTGTTCCTCCGTATTTTTCTTACCAGCATCCCCTTCTTCTCTTCTGATCCTTCGAGAATCCGTATATTTACTTTTCGTATAAGTAATGTTCTGTAGATGTTAAGGATAACCTTCAACACTTATAGAATAGTAATTAACATGACAAAGATATTCGAAAAAAAAAAGAAATGGAGTTATCGTATCGTTGTTTATAATAAAAACT
The DNA here is from genome assembly GCA_037127475.1 of Arma custos. Lineage (NCBI taxonomy): Eukaryota > Metazoa > Arthropoda > Insecta > Hemiptera > Pentatomidae > Arma > Arma custos. The sequence goes on from CM073764.1 coordinate 74,816,552, forward strand.
ACAATACACTGAATTTATACGAAATGATTGATGTTGATAAATTTAATGTATCCTAAACTAGTAGTTCTATTAGTAGAACTCGCTTAAGGAACTCGAAGGCACGATGTCAATACCAACATTCTGTGCTTATAAACTTCCACGAACCACTACCCACACCCAAATCCGACCAAGCACTCAATAATATCCTCCCGCCTACATCTTGGTCTACCCCTCAAACGTATACCAGTTGACACAAGGCGAATTTTCTGTTTAGGAAGTCACCTTACCAACTAGTTTGCCAGCCTACCTTAAGCTTCCCGATGTCCGAAATCGTGCTTTACTATTGAAGTAATAACATAGTTACCTTTGTTTGCTAAGGTAATAGCCATAATAATAGCTATTCTTCGAATAGTTATACTAGTCAAAAGCTTGCAAATTCTCTATTCATTATTATAAATATACATAAACAAAGATATACATTCCGAATATCCTTTTGATAGTAGGCGCCAGTGATAGAGTGTAGGCCACCGTGTTACATACTCCGTTTCACCTTCGTCACGGAGAAATTTTCGCGAGATGTTTAGTCCCCTAGTCATGCTCCAGATAACTGGACCTGTAATAACAAGGCCCAATCAACGCTGACCTTAGCCCCGACAGATCCCATCAACTCCGTGGAAAACCTGTTTCCTAACCCAGAAAAACTGATATTCACGCCTCTCGCTAGCAAGGGCCGAAGCCGAGAAAACTGCCCAGTTCAGTATCCGTCTGTAATCTCATAAATTTTATATTTTTAGGAGGTCGAAAATAACTGGATAAAAGACAAAAAGTTTCGTAAATAATGTTAATTATTTATTAGAAATTGGCGTTTCAACCCGCATTGCAAATCTTCAAGTAAACCAGATACAAAAATAGAAATAATTTAAATTATGAAATAAAATATTATTTAAAATGTTTGCACTAAAACAATGGAATAAGAGTAATGTAAAGTAATGTAAGTAAATTGCAAATCAAAGAATAAAAATTAAGATAAGGAATTATATTAATACAATTATAATTTAAATGAAATAATGATAGAAAAACATGCAATGAAATATAGAAATACAACCAATAAATTTTTAAAATGCAACATACCTTGTGATTTAGATCTATTCTAGACCTTCTAAGCTTAAAACTAAAAACAAAGAGATAACCTAAGAGATAAATAAAAGAATACATAAATTAGGTAGAGATAAAAAAATATGTGAGAAATAACAATAATAGAGAATGAATATTAGATTTTAAAAAAAAAACCTGTACCACTACAACCTATGAAGGGTCTGGGGTTCAGTACATGGTAGAGACTGTACTGTCTCATGGACAACGGTTCTGCAAGGAGGTGACTTTTCCAAATTCACATTCAACCGCCAGGATTTCCCCCTTATTTTGGGTATCCTAATTTTATAATATTTTATAGAGGCTGGGTGAGCCCCAGGAGGGTCCTAGATCCCATATGATCCATCTCCCGCTGCAAACAGACTAAATAAAAATCGTGACCTGCAGCGGGATTTGAACCAGGATTTCCGGCATGGCAACTCAGTACTCTACCACTCAGCTACTCCGCACCCAAAATATTAGCTTAAATATAAAAAAAATGGAGGATGACAAAAAATTCAGTTTTATCACTTTGGAGTATCTGAAAGAATATTAAATAAGAAAAAGAAAAAATATAAGTTTTTATCAAACTCGGTGGTTTAATGGAATAATATATACAAGCCTTATAACTTCAATGATGTAAAATGACAATCTAGGTCTTATTCACACATATTTACATTGCTAAATTAAGGTGATAATCATTATTTGGATGCTAAACCATAAAAATTAATAAACAAGAAATATTTTTTATTTTCTTCTTATTTCTCTTCTTCACAAGCTAATTTTAATGTCGAGGAGCATGTACCCAAGGCAGCCGCAACTGTTTCAGTTGTTGAGGAATTTGAATGTTCTACTTTCAATCCTCTGAATGACTTCCTGGTGGGAAATCTCGGGGTATCTTCCCAATGGGTTGAGCTTTATTTTTTTACGTTGTATGTATAAATACGTGCTCATTTTTAAAGACACTATACACTGATAAAACGGACAACAATTCTTGTTATATATTCTCAATAGATTCTTCAAGCTTTGCAAGCACCTGCTATTACATAAATATTTCAGTTGCAGTGTCAACCCCCTGCCCATCAACTAGAACTCCTAACTTCTGAAGAAGATCTCCAATGTGGGTCGAAACGTTGGCTTACCAATAAAAAGTTCTCCCTACATAAGATAATTTTCTTGACCTCTACCCGGACCATTTTCTTCTTCGTATATACACGTTGAACTAATATTATTCAACATAAATATTTCTCATTTAGGTAATTCAAATCTTGTTACATAAATTAAAACCACTGACGTCTCTTGTGACGTCATTAATGTACCTTGTTTCCTAATGTAAGCATGGTCTTCATAAACGAGTATGGAAATACAAGACGGTTTTTCACTTAATCCAGCTTTATCGTGATCACATATTCTGACCGCAACAGATGTCAAATGAGCTTACTCTCCCAGCTATTCTCGAGGTTTTATCTCAAATGGACAATCAGCATAATAAAATATAAATGAAAGATGGGTTTCATAATGATCATTTCAACAGAGAAGAGGATCATAACAGTATAAGGAGTCATCAAACAACAATAGCAGTTCACAAGGTTACGAAATGTTGGAGACGCAGTAAACAAAGGATGATCCTCAGCTATCAGCTCACTGGGCCACAAACACTTTGAGTACAGGCCGATGATCCCGAACAAACGAGTATGTTCCTACTTCAACATTAGGGCACTAATAATGGTTAGCAGTGGTGCCAGGTAGGCTACCCCAGTACCTGGGTACCTCCCTGTACCTGGGTACCGCCGCGTACCTGTACCTATCCACCCTCGTCCGGAGTACTCAACCGGGATTACCCATCTTCAAGGCTTTCGATTTGACACGCTTTTTTTCTGAGAAATTTCGTGTAGTCTCTAAGTCTATCTTCAGGGCATTTGTTAAACAATTGGAATCGTCGGATGGAATAGAGGGGATAAAAACTCACTAAACCGATTTCAATGTTGCTCAAAGAAGCTCGAACAATCATTCTTTCTAAGTAGAATAGTTTTTAATAGCGTGTGAAGAAAAAATTTACTCATTTTATACAAAGTTACTACTCTTTCTGATAATTATATTCTCGTTTGCATCAAAAGTAGAAAAACAAGTAGATATATGCCACAATGAAGCGTCTATAATATAAAATTGCAGTCAGTAAAATTAAACATTTTCAGATTCTTTTTTCTGGTATACATTTATAGCTCTAAACCGGTATTTTTTAAATTAAATCGTGTAAAAATAAAAATAATTAAAATTATTAAATTTTACCTCTAATAAGTACCTACAATTCTACATTTTACATAGGTTTTTTATAGTGGACGAATTTTAAAATTTTATTTATTCTTATCGCAACAAGTACATAACTTCATTATTTTGGAACTAAAGGACATCGAGAATTGTTTACTGTAATTAAAAAAAAATTGTAATTTCCATAGAAATTTATAGAGGGTATTGTGAATTATATTAATCGTACGAATAATGCTTTTTGTGTTTATTCATTTAACTCAATACTTTATAACTTTATGGTATTATGAATGCTACAATTGGAGTCCTAAATTTTGCTATCCAGGTGTAATTATGATCTTAAATAAGTGTTTGACACCGTACAGACTCGGACTCCCATTTTAGGCCTTGGGACAATTGCCGAGCTGCTTTTATGCTAGGACATAAAAGATTATTATGTTAACCACTAAACCACAGGTAACTCACCACCAATTTTATACAATTGAAGTAGAAATGCTCTAATTTAGCTGAAATAACCTAAATAGGCAATTCAAAACACAGTAAGTCAGCCTTGACCAGAGGCAACGTCAATAAATAGCCAAACGTGCTGTTCTGTATATAATTATATTGTTAATTCGTAATATATTGTTTAATATATTGTAGATCAAAGAAATAATATGTTTGATAACTATTAGAAACAAGCGAAAAAGCCGTTATTAACTGAATTATTCTGTCCCCATTTATAATTATTTGGTAAGGGAGTTATGAGCTTAGGGACATGTTGGTTATTTAGATGAGGTGAGAGATGAAATTATGGAAATGGGGCCTTTGGTTGAGAACTGGAAGACATCAATCGCTAAGGGCTCTGATCTAGATTAATGTCGAGTCGGAGTAGACAGGACAAAATGATGGTCGGAGGTGTCGGTACGTACCAGCCCAGTTTTCTACGAACAGTCTATTAGCGGGCAGAAAGGGGCTAGCTCCGACAAAAGAAAATATATGGCACCTCCATGACACCTAATTTGTATCAGTCGTGACCGGCATTAAAAAATAAACTCTTTCTCTGCGTAGTCACCTGACCGCAATGTCCTCCATTAGTTCATGGGGTGTGCTTCACTAACATTGGCACGCCACTGATCGTCCGTATTGGGCAGAAAAACCGTGGAAGAAAGTACTAGAAGAGATTGTTGAAAAGATTCGTAAATCAAAGAATAGAATTGAAAAATAATTTTATGATGGGACCGGCTGCCTTAAAAATAACATGTGTGTACAAAGTTAGTTGTAAATATATCTGGTGAAGGGGCTTTTTTTTTTAAATTTAATTTATTGATATTTACAACTATAATAATATTACAATAAGTATATCTGCTATATGTACAATACGACTTGAAAAACACTTGTGGAGAAACTACCCATCGGTAGCACTCCAAAAAGTTCTATAGTAGATGGTCTCGAGGCCATCTTCTTTTCAGACGCCTCGGAGGGTTATCAGAAATAGTATGGGAAGCAAGTTGAGAGACTAGCGGATTCAAGTGTGTATGGAGCTTGTCATGGAAGGATAGGATTGGTCTAGTTTGGGCCAAATCAGTAACATATGGGATATTAAGATCATGATGGATGAGTTTGTTTGTGACATAATAAGGAGCATTGAGGATTTTACGAAGGATTTTGGATTGCAGGGATTGGATACGAGATGAATTGGATGGTTTAGTAGAGCCCCAAAGCTCAACTCCGTATGTCCAAATAGGCCTGATAACTGTCATGTAAATGAGTCTTTTGTAATTAATTGGGAGCTTAGAGCGTTTGTTGTCTTTTCAGTCTTGTATGAGGATCCCAAGTGAGACGTTTGTCCAGATGGAGTCCTAGGTAACGTACCTGTTCGACAGGGTTCAGAGGAATATTATTAAAGGATACAGTAGGGCAGGAATTTGTAGGTTTACGACGAAGGGTGAAGGTAATTTGATGGAATTTGTTAGGATTAATTTTAATTCTTCAATTTTGACACCATTCTTGAAGGTTTGAGATATGGTATTGAAGAGTTTGGGATGCAACAAATGGATCCTTATTTACTGATAACACACATGTGTCATCAGCGTACATAGTGAGGACAGTGCTTGGATGGGTTGGGACGTCAGCTGTATATATCGTGTATAGGATGGGACCCATGATACTACCTTGAGGAACTCCGGCAGACTGGGTAAAGAGGGAAAAGTAGGAAAAATAATGGTTTACTTCAAAGGCTCTATTACTGAGGTAGGAACTGATAATAAGGAAGTAAGTAGAGGGTAAGAATTTACGGAGTTTGTACAACAGTCCCGGATGCCAGACTCGATCAAAAGCCTGCTCTACATCGAGAAAAGCTCCCGCGCAGTACATTCCGCGCTCTAATGCGGGTGAGACAACGTCCACCACACGATGGCATTGCTGGATAGTGGAGTGTGATGTTCGGAAACCAAATAGGTGATCTGGGATTATTTGATTGGAGTTTATGATAGGATGAAGACGTTTCAGAATGAGTTTTTCAAGTATTTTGCCCATTATGGGCAGGAGAGATATAGGACGGTAAGAGGATGAGAGTTCTGGTGGTTTTTTAGGTTTTGGTATCATCTTAACTATGCATAATTTCCAGGAATCAGGAAAGCACGTGGTGCGGAGTACGGCGTTGTATATATATGTAAGGAGTAGGATCGCTTTCCGAGGAAGGCGTTTTAGAATATGGGATGTGATTAGGTTGTGGCCAGGGGCTTTGTTGACGGGTAATCTGTGAATAATGTTTGATATTTCGGAAGGATGGAATGCTTTAGGAGGAGGGGACAACTGAAGAGGAATACTTAATTCTGCTTCAATGCATTCAGAGTGGGTTGGATTAACGATATCTGGATGAGGGTTAAATGTGTTGAATAGGTGCTGGCCGAATATTTGTGATTTTTCTTCATCAGATCTTGACCAGGTTTGGGATTCGGTTAAAAGTGGATGGTTGAAATGTTTATATTTTAGGAGTTTTTTAGTGGTATTCCATAAGGATTTGTCAGTAGTACTCAGATTTTCTGTACGGTAATACAAATTTTGAATGTTCTGATCTCTGATTTTAATTTGTTGGTTAGTTTAGTATAATGACTCCTGTCCGATGGATATCTGGTGCGGTGCCACTTCGCTCTTGCCCGTCGTTGGTGAAGGGGCTAAATTTTTTTATATATATATATACAAATACACACATGTATTACAGGTTCTGAAATTGCCTTTCTTTACCAGGTAGTACTTTAAAGCCCATTTGCTGTTGCCGCTGAATGAGCAACTTTATACATAATTTACGGCCTAGCCTTCGAGAGGCCATATAAACGAATTCCAAGAATATTCGAGATGTCCAGGATTAAAAGCGGATAACTCTAAATTTTAAAAAATGGCTTTTCGATATTTGTTGTTACTTTAGTCAAGCAATGCTTTATGGTCCCATTTAACGAATTATAATACAAAAATTGAGGCGGCAAAGTGTCGATTAAAATAAAATTGCTTGAATATAATTGTGAATAAGACGAAAAAGTTATTTTTTGGAATTTCGGATTTATCTGCTTTTGATTTTGAACGCCTAATATATAGTACGAGTTATATTTTTGCATGACCAGGACTCACTGTTAGTTATTAGATTCAATATTTTTATATGAAGAAAATCTGGGAAAATAAAAACATCATGAAAAAATTGGTCAATGGCAAGAAGACAAAATAGATCGAAACGTTGGCTACTTAATAAACATTTCTCCAATTCTAAGAGAAACTCGTTGACCTCCACCCTGACCACTTTCTTCCACATATACTATCAAGGTCAACTATTATCATTCAATATGAATTAAGTTTATAATTAAAAAATGTCATAATTCCATCGCTCTAATTGCTGTTAGCTGTGTTCGTGTTTGGTATTTGCTTCCCCTCAAGCTGCAAGAAGTGGAATGCCGCAGCAGGGAGAGAGATATCTTGAGGGGTGAAGGATTGCTTTTATTAATCAAATTATGTGGCTAATAAATCAATAAAAAATCTAATAAAACAGATTCAACGCCGGCGGACCTGGACAAACAGTGGTTATTTAATAAGGCGTAGAAAATTTGACGGGGCAATATAAGGAACATCTGTTACAACGAGGGCCGTAATGTATCCTCTAAAACAGCTGGTTATTGGAGCGCTGTGAGGGCTGGTAGGAGGAGGTAGGGGGTTGGAGTACCGGCGTGAGGGGAAGCTTTTTGTATTCTGTCTCCCTCCACGGGGTAATGATGAAAAATATTTGTCTGTTTTCTACCCGCCGCGGCAGCGTTTTCAATAAATCGGGAAAATACAAGTCATGAAAGGGCGAGTGATGGATTTGGACCCTTCCCCCTCCCCCCGGCCGGTCCTTAATGGCGGCCTCTGTTTTAGCCACGTCAATCAATGCCACGTCGAGGTTATGTCACGCTTGTATCACCAGCACACGCTCCTCTATGTAAATATCGCTTCAAAGGCTTATTGTCTCGTCTTGGGCAGCTGCTAAATGGATTTAAGAGCTTGCAAGAGGAGGTTGACCTGCGTCGTTTAAGTATATATGTATATAAAATAGCATTAACCATACACATCTATCATTCATATATATATTTAGTCTCCAAATTGGTAAGAAAAAGAATAATAGTATTGCAATTATTTATTTTAAATACAACAGGATCAATCCATACGGAGTGATTGTATCAGAGCATTTTTAATATTTTCATTTTTTATATGTGATGATTGAAAAGCTCAAAACTGTTGGCCATGTTAATTTATCCATTTTTATTTGTTTTGTTTTTATTTCGACGGTTTTTTAATTTGGAGACTGTTAATTTGAATATATCTTCACTTGGTTAAGTTACGACATTTTAAATTATTTGATTTTTTTAAAAAAAGTCTCCTCTATAACATTGTTTACTACCCCGAATAACATAAATTAAAAAATGACCTAGAAAGTTTGGCCAAGAAAACTTAGAAAATCTGGATGTATTGTTTTCTTGTTAGTTATCAAAATTACTAGCTTATATAGAACAAGAACAGGGACAAATGTTTTCTTAATTTTTTGAAATATGAAATTCTGTAATTTTTTTTAAAATTTGTGGCTAGTTATCTCTAGTGGGATTGAATATATCAACTAGGTTTAAGATTTTTACAAAATTTTAAACCTATAATATAGTACTGTACAAACACTAACACACTGATATTTAAATTTGAACAACGAAATAAATGTTTGAAAATGATAAAACTCACATTACGCTTCAATTGATCTTATAGATGTTGCCTAATTCATGTTTGTTATTGGCTACATGAAATCAATTATTATGGATATAAAGGCACTGGAATTTTATGTAAAAATCCAAAAATAGAAGATTTTTACTGAAATAAAAACTTATATTACCTTGATGTCCTCTAGGATTGGGAAGCACCACATCTCGAAAGTATGGTAATTACAAATATTGATCTTAAATTCATCAAGGTAAGTACTGTAATGAAATGCGGAGGCGATATGTTGTAGATTTTGTATTTTCTGTCAGAGTCAGCACTACGATAGGAATTGACTGCTCTCCAGAAATATTAAAGATGATTCAAAACCCAAAAGACAGTTACTGGCTGGTTGATAATTGGTACAGCAGTTACGGACATAAGTTACAGCGATTACCCCTGTCCGCTTAAGTGCCGAGAACTTATTTTCAAAATAAATTCCCATTCACTTAGGAATTCGTGGAAAGGAAGAAGCTAAGCGAATCGGCCAAGGTAGAAACGATTATCCATTTATTTTGCAGTCCGGAAGAAGTGCAATATCTGACAAATTTGAAAACGACCTGCGTAGAAATCACCTCGGGCAAGCCGCGTATAGAGAAACCACGCCTTTCTCTTACTACCTAGCTCGCTTCAATCCCCCCTTGTCCTAAAATTGCTTCAAATTATAAGGCTACAATTATACCTAAATTAATTCGGTGTCAGTGAGGGCGTTGGCATTCTTGAACAGGAAACAGGAATATAACCTGGATAACGCTTGTAACCAACGGCGATTCTCTTTTACATCTATCTCCACCTCCGATTTCGCAAAAGATCGTCATTTGTTGGACAAAAGCTTTATAAGAACGAATTTCAGTGACCCACGGAGGCATCCTTTTCGTAGTTGCGGTCTCCTCTGCTTACATCTTTATCACATAGGCGTAGCTGAAGATCCTTGTATCCTCGGGATGATCCTGAAGATCATCGGATCCTGCGTACTTTTCCCACTTGAAGACATTTTTGTTCGAGAACATTTCAATGAAGACGATTATGGTAAAATAAAAATAAAAATCAATGTTCACGTATTATACGAATTATGCTGCATATATTTTTGCGATCAATCACATTTTTTTTAAACTAAACGTTGTTTGATTAATCACTAAATAGCCTTGATGTAATGGGGGGTTTGTGTAGATAATTGATGGACACGCCTTATTTGAGCTACATGTTTAGTGAATAGGGGGTTTTCTGATTTGCTTAAGTGAAGCCGGGCGATGTGAGCGTAGCATGGCAGATGGCATATGGTCCTAGCCGGGGGTAAACATGACCCTCCTTGTCATGGCTTCATTCCAACTCATGTCCTACTTCATCTGTTTTAACAGTCCGCTCCAACTGTTCATGTCTCTGCAATCGTAAATTTTAGTCAATATTAACATTTTTGTTTATAAAATTGACGTAATCGTATCTAGTATTTTATTGTACCTACTATAGGGTTCATCGATTGCTGCAAAGAAAAAATAACTTTATTAGTTCTGGGAATAGTCATAAAATTAAATTATAAATAAAAGCATTACTCTTGAACATGAATACTTTATATTCCTACTTTTACAATTGTGGCATTGACATGGGAAGGGTAGTGATGGAAAAAAAGAATCCATATTGAATGATAATTGTTGACCTTGATAATATATCTGGAAGAAAGTGGTCCGGGTAGAGGTCACAATGAATTTCTCGTAGAATTTGAGAAAAACCTTATTGATTAGCCAACGTTTCGACCTACTTTGTTGGTCTTCTTTGTAGACCCCCCCCCCCAGCCATGAAGAAGATCTACAAAGTACGTTGGCTAATCAATAAAGTTTTTCTCAAATTCTATGAGAAATTTATTGTGACCTGTACCCGGACCACTTTCTTCCACGAAAAAAAGAATCATTTTTCAGGAGGTTTTTCCCTCAAAAAGGTAGTAATTAATCAAGCTAATAGGATAGAAAGAAGAGTAAGTCAAAATTGGAAGTTACTACATATTTACTTTAAGTTATTCGAGGAGTTTTGAGGCCAGAATTCCGTGGATGGAATGATAAGAGGTTAGAAAAAGAGGAATATTTCGGTATTAGAGGAAAATAATTCTGAATAAGATGTGGTTTGTCTCCGTTACTGTTCCTCCCGCTTTACTATAAAAAAAAAAACCTGTACCACTACAACCCGTGAACGGGTCTGGGTTTCAGTACTTGGTAGTGACTGTACTGTTTCATGGACAACGAATCTGCAAGGAGTTGACGTCCTAGGTCACGCTCAACCGCCAGATTACTCCCCCTTATTTTTGGTACCCACTTTTATGAGCTGGGTGATCCCCAGGAGGGTCCTAGATCTGTTTGATCCATCTCCGGCTGCAAACAGACTAAATAAAAGTCTTGTCTGCAGCGGGATTTGACCAAGGATTTCCGGCATGGCTACCCAGTGCTCTACCACAGAGCCACTCCACTCCCTTACTATAAAAAACATGGTAAAAATACTTGTTTATACAACAATGAGATTGACATTTAATTTTTATATCAATTTAGTTTTATTGTTAATTGTATTTTTTATTTTACTTACTGTATATCTTTTTTTTATTTGTACATGATATTAATTGATACAGTCTTAATCTATTAAACTTGATTGATTTTTTTTAAATGTTTATAACTCTATAAACAACATTTTTATACATTAGTGAATGATTTTTTCTCAAAAAATATTTTTCCAATGCCATATTTTAAAAACCTACTTTTGTTTTGTTTTATTTTATTAAGTATTCTCTCATTTATTATGAATATAAACTTTATCATTACTACTTACTTTCAATTTAAAAACCAGTTAAGTATTCATCATAGGATTAATCAAGCTTGTGGTTTCATAGCCTATTCTAATGTGTCACTATTTTTCGTTGTAATATTTTAAAATAATTTTTATAATTATAATATATATTAATAACAATAATTATATTAATTGTAAGTTAAATTATAATAATTTATATATTTTATTTATATAATTACAACTGTAGTTTTGTGTATATTTGTTAAATTAGTGAATATCAATTAAATATTCTAGTGAGTAGAGGGAATTTGAAATAAGTGAAAAAAATGTATGATTTTTGAAATTGTTTGAGTTTTGAGTTAGTTTCTATCGCAATCCTTTAATAATAGTCAAGTTGATAATTGCAATCAGAAAATGATACATTTTACATTGTCACCAATTAACACAGCAATTACTGTAAGTATAAACAAGGTGTGAAGAAGAAGTAGTTTATGAAGTTCGTGAAGTGCATAAAGTGCATTAAAAAACTATATTTACTGAAACGGCAATACAAAATATTGGATGTATTTGTACTCAAAGTTAATATGCACATTTATTTTTCGTTTGAAATATCACACCATGTTTGTATTCATTTGGATCCTACCTTCATTATCATAATAGAGGCCGCAATGATTAATTAAACTATATTTCTTATTACAAAATAGACTCAGCTCAGAAGTTTGATGGAAATTTACTTACTGATTTAATCCGCATTATATTTTGAAGATTATCCAAACATATACACGCCATAGCCAGTCGTTGAGAGATTATTTGCGGCAGACGATTAGAACCGGACCGCAGCGGACGTATTAGTGTGTACACAGCCATTGTCATCGGGAGCCTTTGTTGCTACCTTCTGTTACTGTTTACTGTTTCTCGAGTGGACTTATACCAGGGATTTCTGCCCCGTTTGTGGATATAATCGAAATGTCTCACGTTCAGTCGTAATTTTATGGTATATAATAAACTTAAGGGTGTGGGGAGCAGAGTCGCTATGATAAATTTCAGATAAGTTCTTTAATAAGTTGACAGTCGTTGGAACTTAGGAAATGATAAAATCTCTAGGGCTCACCCAGCCTCTGTAAATTGATTACCCTTAATTAGATAAAACCGGGCGGCTGAGCGTGATCTCGGAAAAAAGTACCTTCCTTCACAAATATTGTCTTTAAATTCCGGCTTTTCTTTACCAATACCTACATTTTTATGTTTTAAACTCACATGCAACTTTAAAATACCTCATTTGAAAAAATAGGTTTTTTGAGTTACGCCTTCAGTTGCAATTCTACTGGTTGAAGCTTTTTAAATGGTAAACGACATTTCTTCTATTCCACTTCCAACATTTTTTCTAAATAAAGTCATAATTTGTTTTGAAACAGGTTTGAACTTCAAGTTTTATAGGAATAATGACGTACATTAAAATCAAAAGAGGTTCAAGCATTTAATAATTTTCTAATGGTTAATAAAAGAATTTCAATACCTTCATTAAAATAGTATTTCTTTGCTTCACCGATACCCATATTTTTCTTTTGAACTCACCTGGCACTTTCGAATGAGTCAATTTAAAAAAAATAGGTATTTTTTTTTAATCCAATCAACTATTTTTATATTACATCCCATACTTATATTTTCAATTTTTTTACATTTCTAACTGCCATTCTACGAGATACCTATTCATTTCTTTCTACATATTCTTGTATTATTTTTCATGCATTTTACTTATGTAACCTCTAAAAGTCTATCATCATACATTTTATATCTATAATTAATCTAGTTTATTCTAAATCTTTTATATTCCACTTTTTTTATATTTTAATCTTCTCATTTTGTACCTTCTGTTTACCTCCTCATTTTTCTTTCCCTTTATATTATGTTTACATTATTATCCTTTCTGTACATTTATTTTCTGTATTTTATATCTTTATCTTTAATTTTTATATCTGTCGCTATTTTAATTTCTGTTCATTATCTTTAATATTATTATATCTGTCACTATTTTAATTTTATTATACCTGTCACTATTTTAATATTCGTTATCTTTAACTATCATATCTGTCACTATTTTGATTTTCTACATTACATGTCACTATGTTCTTGTTACTGTAACGTTTTTTATTTTTTTGTTCTGTTTTTTCTCTCTCATAGCCCTGAAGATGGCCTACAATATAGGACGAAACGTCAGCACTAATTAAATATATATATATATTAACACTTTATTGAAATATTACAATCTGCCACTTTATTAAATATAAGTCTGTTTTTTTGAATGCACCCCCCAACTATTTCCGTTCTCCATTGTATCATCCAGTCAACTATTTTCCTCTTATATATATTTTTTTTATTCATGACGCTGTTCTTTTACGATATATTAACACAAGTGTCTATCGCCTAATACGTACTTATGTTTTTCGATTAAAATGATTTATTTATTTTATTGTTATTACAGCAGTATTACTGAAAACTGAAATCTTATTTATTTATGAAGATGATCTTTTTCGGTACATTCCAATGGAGGACTGTATAAAGGAGGATATAAAGAGGACTTTCCGTCCTTTATCTGCTTACGCTAATGTTACTAATAGCCATAGATACTATCTTTATGACATTTTTATCAATGAATGTATATTTCCATAACTATCGTAAATTGGGGTCACCTATTGTGTAGTGATTAGCATACATTTTTCTGGTATCCACACCGTGGCTTGTACGGTACCGTCACTAAGATCGAAAAGATCAAAATAAATACGGGAATCCCTCCGATACTACATCAGATACAAGATCGTTGGGGCTCTAATCCGAAGGGAATTACTAAATAAAACAAAAGGAGGGCGAAGGTAGTGTGGTGGGAGATTGAGAGCAGGGGTTGGCTGCGGCAGGATGGGCGTGCACCTGGCCGATCTTCCATTTTGGTGGGGATGCCTCTCCTGTACCTCTCTCCTATATTTCTGCTCATATAATTATAGTAATAATCCATATAATTATTATTAATTATTGCTTAAAATATTTCACAGAAATATATATGTTACTTCCAGTACGATAGGATATCTGTTAGTTGCTTCTTCCATATATATTGGTATTAACTCCTCACCCTAGTTGATCCATAGCGGAAAAAAGAAGTTGGAATATCTGAATACTAAGAAACATAAGGTATCTGTTCTGCAGGTTGTCACTTCGAGTTGAGATACAAGTTTGAACAGTTTATTCTTTTTCTTTATTATTTTTATTTTTAATATTTTCCAAAAATACAAGTTATCATGAGCTTTATTATGGAAAAGATAATGTAATTAGTAGATTTCGGTAATCTAAGATCGTAGGTAATGAGTAGATTTCGATCATTTTATCAAGAAATAAAAGTTTCCACTAACATTTCGAAGTATAGATGATATATGTTTGTTGAAACGTTCTTTTCTAGATGAAATGAATACCGAAATCTTCTCATTACCCATAATTACATCCTCTTTTTTTATAATACTGCTCATGATAACTGATGATAAATGGTATTTTTTGGAAAGTATAAAACAGGAAATGTATGAAAAATTAAAACTTGTGACTCAACTCGAAGCGACAACCTGCCGAACAATTACCAAAAAGAATAATAATAGTAAGGGTTATACGATCAGAGGATCTGCATGGTACGGAATTACTCACTATATGAATTAAAAACGGCCTGGTAGAAAAAACATTGGAGATCAAAGAGAGAAAGATCATAAGGAAATCTCTTGGACTAATTAAAGAACAAGGCGAATACAGGTGGTGGCATAACATTGAACTGTACACTCATGTTAAAAAACGATTTAATTTTATTACCACTTGTTAAGAATGAAAACCATAACATTGACGGACCGGATTTTTACCTAGTTTAAATACAATAAGACATTTTAATGAAGCCTGATTGGTTTAAAGAGGTAGAAATACAAAAGAGAAGTAATTACGAGCGAGGATGTACTGGAAAGCACTCGTCTGGAATGAAACTAAATTCTCACCTGGGTTTTTAGGAAAGAAATGAACTGAAGAAAGATGTGAAAGAACAGTGGTAACGAATGAGGGATTGATGTCAAGTCACCTCAGTAGGCCATACGAAAAAAAAAATAATAAGGCTTAGCGAACCCGAAAGCTCGATACCGATACCACTAGTCTTAGCTTACAGCTTTCGTTCATGGATCCAAGCCCAAATCCGTCAGATCTCTTCTAACTCAATCCTCCCATCTACGTTTCGGTCTACCCCTCAGACGTCTACAAAAAAATAAAATTAAACTAATATAATTTAATAATAATTTTAAACTAGTAAAAATTATCGTGAATTACTGAGACAAATTATCATTCTTTAGGATCTTCCTCCTAACATTAGCTCATCTAGTGGGAAATCTATTTTGATAATCTTCGTAATTCTATAATTGTAATCTTTAGTAACATATTTTATCGATTTAAATAAAATAACTTTTTAATATTTGTATCGTTTTATTATTTTTTAACCCCTGATAGAAGCCCAAAACTTAATTATATCGCCAGCGGTTGTCTTAGAACTATTAAAAATGAAACCCTTTAAGGTGTTTACAATCATTTTAATATTAATTGGTTTAAACTATATCATTTGTCATAACTTTATTAATTACCGAGATTCCTTGTCAATCCTTTCTCACATACGATAAGGCCGCACGACACAATAATTCTATCATTCCCCATATACTCCCTTAGAAGTGAATCTAAAAGGAAGAGAATATACAAAGCAGCATTAAAAAGAAGTATGGCTTAATACCATAAACTATCGATTATAGCTATTTTGATTGTTCGAGTATTGATATCAGACTTGATATGATAATTGTTATCAGTTATAAGGGTGTGAGAAAAAGTCATTCACTACAGAAATGAGTTCTATTTTGATAGTGAATTGATGGAGAATAAGTGGTTAAGTCGAATTTTGTCCAGAGAGAGTTAATAGTATTGAGGGAAGTGGAATCGGATCATTCTTCAACCAAATGCCTAACTTAGCCTCAACGAATATAATAAGATTACGCTTCATAACAGTAAAAGAAACTCATCTAAATTCGACTTAACCGCTTATTTACCGGGTTTGTAGATATGTATTCTTACTGATTAATGTTTATTTGTACAGTAAACTGAATGTGTCGCTATAAACTGGGTGCTCTTAACAAGATATAACCATTGCCCATGAGCGTGAATACTCACCACATAATCTGCATGCACTGTTAGTCATGAAAAAGTACTAGTTATACTGAATTCTATGTATTAACTTGATAATGCTGAGCAATCCTAATGCTTTGTTCTTTGATATTAAGTGTTTAGTGCAGTAGGTAGTGAAGTAAGTTGATTATTTAGTAGAATAATGTGTCTGAGCAACACATACTGAAAGAAAGTACAAGTGATCATCTTTCCATTATGAAAGGAAAGGTAAATATTTACCTTTGTGGAACTGCTAGTCATTGGCGTATCCTGGCAATTGGGGCGTACAATGGGAGCATAACCGAATCTGTAATTGTCTTTTAAGAATGGACTAATGAATGACAAAGAGTCGGCACGAGCTGGCAGAACGGACTAGCGTGTTGTGACGCTTTTTGTCAGTCTATTAGGGCATTATGTGCGGAGAGTATTGTATGGGAGTGGCGTAGTATTGTGTAGCAGTCGCATAGGTATTGTGTAGCTCCGATCCCCGGGCGGTTTTTGAATATGACACACATACAAGGGTTAGGACAGTAGCACTTGCTCTTCTTCATTGTAAGTCCTCTCATTGTAAGACTTCTTCCCATTCTTCGCGGCTTCCCCCGGTACCTACCTGCAGTTCGGATTTAAAATGACTTATTGTAGTCCGCCTTCTGGTCGTTTCACGCCTTCGAGTGCATTTGCACATAATTGAAGGGTGCGCAGGTGATCTATTCAACAACCCGTTAGTATAAATGCGCTCCTTTTGTCGGTTTTTCCTTTCTTGTCTTCCGACTATACGAGTCGTGTCTTTTATTATTATTCTCCTCGTGCGCTTGTTGACTCTGTAAGCTGTCTAGATCTCTTCACAGGAAGGCAATCACTCCGCAGGTTATTGAGTCGCTTTGTACCTCAATATTTTGCACTAAAAGTGGAAGGAAGGTGCATATGACTGGTACTTAATGTCTTTATCTTAAGTCTAATACAACTTGTTGATGAAAAATAATAAGCTGCAATTCAATTTAGATTTATTTCCCTCTGCTGTCTTAATGGAGAAAGGAAACAAATTATTTCGAAAATTACACACTGACTTAGATTAAAGATAACATAAATTTAAAAAACGAAAGTGACCTTAGTCTTGATCTCATTTATTCCGACTATCTCGATGAAAATATAAGTAAAAAAAGTCCAACAAAATATCTGACGCCATTCCTCGTATAGTTACACAACTTGACTTATTGGTTAATTAAGTAGTGTGACTATATTTTTATACTACATTTTATACTTAATTGTATTAAATATAATCTTAAAACTGTTTTATTTAATAGCAAGAAAGAAAAGCACAAATCATTTTTATAATTGGAATATTTTTTCGATCTAACTGAAAATAAAAAAATATATCTTTTCGAAGCGCTCTCTGTTGAAAATTTCAGTGACATACGTTCAGAAGAATTTTATGTGTAAAGCCAGGTAAATTAATTATTGATTTAAGATCATTGTTTATCCCATCGAATTGTGGTTCTTAACTGTTCTCGAACCTCTACAAAACACTTCTTCGAAATCAGTCCAACCTTTTAGGAATGACATCCACACGAACAGAAGAATTATATAATTAAATATATTTAAAGAAATATGTTTGTTTAATGATATAAATTCACTTAGTGCTTAATCATTACCTCTAAAGTTAGATTATTACTGAAAATATAAATAAATTAATTGCACATTACAGATGTAATAAGTTAATTAAATAATAACTATACTACTTTTACCAGTATAGTTTTTATACCGCTATAAATAATAATATAAATATGGAGTAAAATCTATGAGAAAACCGTTATAAATGGGGGCAGGAGAAGCGAGGGCTGCCCTCAATCTACCAGGCTTCAGCTGCCCTTGGCTACTTCCGGCCAACGAATACACTCAGCGCTTCTATAATGGAGGGCTATTTCGGACTGTTTATTGACCATGATTGCTAGTTTTATTGTTCTTTATTACAGTTTTAGCATTTTTATAATCGAAGAAATAAATTCCATCATTGATTCAGAAATTCTAATTATGGAAAAGCATTTTAAGGTTAACAAGTCACTATGCTTGCCAAAGGTTGAGGAAACCTAATCTTCAGCAGTTAACAAACGTTAAAAACCTTTTTTTATTTTTGACCTTATTAGAATACAAAGAGGTAAATACAATAGATGAATGGTAACAAAAATATACAATACAATCGTTATTTCATTTTATTTTATACCACAATAATTTCCCGATCATTCTTTTTTTTACTCTATTTCAATTATAAGTACGAAAAACAAAAAAATAAAGGTAATAATAATAATTGTAATATTAAAAGTTTACTTCTCAAATAAGCGAATTTTCATCATTAAATTTTACGGCATATAATAATAATTTAAATTATTAAAAATTAATTCTAACGTTCTTTAACAATTATCCTTTTTTTTTTTATCATTATTTCAGAATTTTGCGGACCACTATAAAACGTCTAGGTGCTCGTATGTTGAAAATCCCAGATAATACGAAGCGTTCATTAATGAACTACATATTTACATTACTTACAATTTTTAATGACGATTTAACTGGAAAATCTCAGTTAATACAAAACAAAATTATGATTTTTTCCTATTAATACTAAGTATATTGATAAATTTGGCAGTTAAGCTAATTTATAATCATTAATAGCAAAACAATAAATTCACACAGATAATATACATGCAAGATAACATTCAAACTTTAAAATTTTTGATATAATCTACTGTAAAGGTAAAAATTATGTAGAAACCTGAAAATACCTTCCATAAAGGAAGAACCTTCATGAATAATTTATGAGTCAGTAGAAGCAGATATTGAATATATGATTTTAAAAAATCTTATATCTCATAATATATATTTCTTTGGTTCCAGTATGTATATTTATTAATTCATTGATACCAGAAACAATAATGATTAATATACCTATAACAGTTTTGAAACAGTATTATTCATTTAAGACAGATATTTTCTTCATGTTTGCTTTATAAGTTGGACAGGAGGGTAGCTCAGTATTTAGAGAGTTATGCTGAAGGTTCTGGGTTCAAATCTGGCTATGGTAGATAATATTTTTTAATCTGTTAGGGCTCACTTAGCCTCTATAAAGTTGGTACTCTTTATAGGGGGAAAACCTGGCGGTTGGGTGTGATCTCAAACAAATTACCTCCCTGCACAACCGATATCCTAGAATGAGTATAGTACCTTCTACACTGAGCCCAAGACCCTTCAAAAGATGATAGTGATACAGATTTTTTTTTTGTATATAACATAAACTGCTAATATTATCTACAGACTAAAGATAATGTTCTTATGTAACCCGCCTGCTACATGGTTATCTTAACTTTTTCTTATCTAGTCCTTGCTAGACTTGAAATTATTGTAATTTCTGCTTTCTGTAAAGTTCTATAATGTTTTGTTTTTTCTCTTCTTTTTGGTGTAAAAAATACAGTAAAAACAAAAGTCAAGGGTCTTTACAGAAATGCAATTAAACGAAGTAAGTTAAATTAATTAGAGGAAAAACAAATAAATAAAAAGGCTTAGCGAATCTGAAGGCTCGTTACGCTTATTAAGTTTTTAAAAATTCGTTCCTTAGTAAGCCAAACAATTTTACAAGCCCATCATCTAATTAGAAGTACTAAAAAATGTAAATTAATAGCAGTGAAACAATTATCAATTATCACAATTTAAAAAAAAAAACCTAATGTTAATAACAAAAAATTATTTCTTCCAGACCAATCAAACAAAAAATCAGTGGATCAAAATGTCCTTTCGAAACAAATTAGAATGTACCTAAAACAGCCTAAATATTACATAAGTATAACTTATTACATAATACTGCCAAATATATAAAAAATAATGTAAGATTATCAACAAAATTCTAGATGGAGGTTTACATTTACTATAACTCCCTAAACAAGTGGCGAGAGATAAAAACTCGCCTCAATATTTGTTAAACTTGAAGTAAAATATTATTTCAAGTATAACTAATATATTGTAACTTTAATATGCCATTTTCATTTGCATAAAACCATTATATAGTAAATGTAAAAAAAAATCCTTTTTTTTTTTTTGTAAAAATTTACTTTTACATTCACGAAGTATTTAATGTTGTACCATTTTATTATGCTACAATAGTATAAATAAAATTGTATGCTAAATATATTTTTAAAGGAAGCGTATTTATAGGTCCTTACCAAAAAATTCTGGTTATATCTATACCAAAAAATAAATCAAGAATCGTACACTCGCTTGAAAAACAGAAAAAAAGATAAATTATAACATCATACATATATCTAAATACTGTGTTTAACTTATTCGTTCGTGCCTGTAGTTCTTTAATAATAAATGGAATATAAAAATAAATTAATTAGTTATTGAGGATTTATTTTTTTAATATTCAATATATCAATTATATTCAAATTCATACATTATTACTGAAATTGAAAAGAAATTGTGTTATTAATTTATTTGGGAGGAGCGGGGTTCCTATTCCGAAGGTTCCGGGTGTTGTAGATAATTAAATTAGTTAACAGGCGAGGATGAATCCTATGGGATTGGAGATCCTCCTGAGGCTCACCTAGCCTTTGTAAGGTACCCTAAATTGGTGGAAAAATCTAGCAGTTGAGCGGAGTGGAGAAACAGTACAGTCTCTACCATGTACTGAACTCTAGACTCTTCATGGATTGTATAAGTACAATTTTTTAAAAATTATGTTTTATTATATTTTGTGATAAATTAAATTATGATTTTAGTTCTCTAAGATTTTCACCTATAATTATTTGTTTGCATTTTTTTCTTCTCTATTGCCCTATTAATAAATTTTTTTTTAAGTATAAACTTTAATGATAAAATACTTAGAATAATTAATAAATTTTAGAAATTAAATACTGAAGATATTATTCGTGATATATATTGGCAAATATACACTACTAGTTGAAAAGCCAGCGCAGGAGAAACGGCGTACACCGACGGGGGTAGAAGTTTCCCACGGGCGACCCCCTGCTTCTTGCTCGTTGGTGAGGGTCTATGCCTGCCTCCAGTCCCACGAGAATATTGAAATCATATTAAGTCTTCATGCTGCACCAGGAATTGGAAAATCGTGGAATTTTAGTGCATTCGCCTGATTAATCTTATTGAACTTACACCGTCTCGAAAATTGGGTTTGTATAGTTTGTGATCTTGGCAACGAACGAATTCCTAAACATGTTAGTAAGCGTTAGGCCGGCTGGTAAATTTCCAGTGTTGGCCGAGGCGTAGTTTGGAGGATTGCGTTTAAGAATTTGTAAGCATTGGTAGTTTCTCCATCGAACTTCCGGGTTCCCTAATCTTTATTATATTCATTGTAAATGACGCGTTTACTATATAATTTTCTTTTTCTGTGCACAACTGTACGATTCACACATGGATTCATTTTTCGGAGTATATTAATTTATCATAAAACTAATTATAGTTTTTATACTCTCAATTATATGAAAAATGAAATAAGCTTGATATTCTTTTTAACTTGGGACAAGAAAAATCTTATACAAGGTTACACTAGTGGAAAAAGAAAATTTTTAAATTCAACAGAAATTACATCGGTGAAATTCAACTAGAATTGATTCAAGCAGGAAGTTTACGTCCCTGCTTAGTTCCCTTTAAAATTTAATCCGTTTAAATCCCTGCTTAAAAATGCCGAAGGGCATCATAACCTAGGATTTTTTCCTCTCTTTAAAAAAATCGTTACTACCGGACTGGGAACCTGCGAAATATTCAGTTGTTATTGTTATTGTCTCATATATGCTATTATTTATTTTTTATAATTTGTTATATGAAATTTACAACTGTATTATAACAATACATTACAACAAGTAAATGGCAGGAATAGTAAATATTTGCAAAAATATAGACAAGTGGTCGAACTCAAATTACAAGGAAGGTCACGAGGTCTTTTCTTTTTAGACACCTCAGAGGATTATGAGGAATTGAAGAGGTTGCTAGGTTTGAAACTGGTGGATTTGACTGGGAATAAACATGGTCATGAGTAAATGATTGGTATCGGATTCAGGCCAAATCAGTTACAAATGGGATATTGAGGTCAATATGGATTACTTTGTAACAAAGTAAGGATCATAGAAGGATTTTGGATTGTAAGGATTGGATACAATAGGAATTCCATGGCTTAGTGGAGTCCCAAAGCTCTGCTCCGTAAGTCCAGATGGGTTTAATGATTAACATGCATAAGAGTCCTTTGAACTTAATTGGGAGCTTTGAGTGTTTGTCTCGTAAATGTTGAAGTAGCCTGACGCAAGTAGCTGTTTCTATTCGTTTCAGTCAAGTAGTAAGTATTAATAAATAAAGTTTGGGATGATGGAAAAAAAAAATGATAATTTAACATATAAATGCACTCATTTTTATTTTCGTAATTAAATCGTTTAGAAATCATTTAAATTCGAATGTTTGTGCAGATTTTTCATTTTTTTTTTGTCGTCGTATTTTGTATAATCTTGCGTTCATTGTTAATTATACTGTTAATATAGTTTAAATTTTAATTTGGAACCAATAATTTCTTCAACAGTGAATGCGATCGCGAAATCAATATCAGCTTTGATAGCTATAACTAATGGATCGGACCCGTACCACGCTGTGTCGCTCTCTACCAGCTACTGCTCAAACTACCGATCTGCCACCACGTTTATACTTGCATATATTTTACCTTCAAGTTTTAGTTTTATTACCTAATGTTTACTAGTAATACATTTTCTATCATATATTTTTAATCTTACTTTTAATTTTAATTCGCTTATTATTCCTTCGATTTATTTGAGTTTTTCCGTTTCGTGTCCTTCTACGAAGAAGATCCTTATAGTCTCTCTCTCCCTCTCTCTCTCTCTCTCTCTCTCTCTCTCTCTCTCTCTCTCTCTCTCTCTCTCTCTCTCTCTCTCTCTAGGTCTTGGACAAAAGGACTAAGACTAAGAACCGCCCGGCCTTGAAGGAACCAGTAGGGGAAAGATTGCAAAAGAGCATTGCGAAAGTGCGGACGTAGTTACAAAGAGGACGCAGTACTCCCATCCTATTGTACATCTGAGTCCACCGGTCCTCCAGCACAGGGGGTCGTGATGGATGGATCTTGAGGATATTGCGAAATGACCCGTTCGAGCGAATCATCCTTCTCATGAAGCGGTTTTTTATTTTATATAATTATATCAGACTACATGAAAAATACGTAGAAAATTCCACTCGTTCTTTCTTTCTCCTATTCAGTGTTATGTGGACTTCCTATGAAATGGCTAAAATGACAATGGCCTGGAAACCTGCTCCATAAACATTAATCAATTCGAAAATGTCATATGCTTGCGAACAGAGAACAAAGAAGCGTTATGATCAAATTTTCTGAATACGATATTTCCTCGGTGAAATTGTAATATAAAATAATTTAATAAGTAAGTAAAAATAATTATATCAACCTTAAGTACACATTAAATACATTTTTTTTTATCAATCCACATTCATGTAACCCATAATTACAATGAAGTTTATATAAACCTCATCACGGACTGTTGATACAAATATATTTTATAAATGATAAAATCGATTGCAAAGAGCATAAATGATCATAATGATCATAAATGATCATAATGATCATAAATAAAATTGATTTGCATTCCTCCTGATTATAGTTTATTTGTATTAATGTTGAAAAAGTTAGTGTTTCTATAAATTTAGAAAAGGAAATTTTAATTTGCCTTTTTATGGAGATTGTGTTTTTATTCTGTTTTATTAGAACAACAATCCTAATTATTAATTATTTTATATATAATTTGATATAATATGTTATATTATAAGTGTTAAAATGTTGTACAGTATTAATAATCAACAATTTGAATAATTAATTACTAAAAATTTCAAAAGACACAAAAAAAAGTATAAGACCATCAGAAGAATCTATGCATCAGCAAATAATAAATAAATTATATAATTAAAAAATGAATCTCAACCCACTGTTTCAAACACTGTTATAGTAAAAGCTATAGTAGTATTGCATGCAGGATAGGCGAAATTTAGAGCTCCCACTGTAGCATCGTCCGATTAGCCATAGCAGCATAAAATCACTTTAAATGAACAAACAAACAACTTATTGTGGGATATAGATTGTCTGGAGGTAGTAAAAAAAACAACACTAAATAAGTTTGTATTATTTAGTGTTTTTTTTTTACTGCTTTTGATGCAAAAATAAAAAAATATTATTATTTGATTGCATTTGACACATTCTCCAATCAACTATTTTCCTCTGAAATATATATAATATATATACACATATAAATTAATAGCTTTTGCCCGCGGCTTCGCTGGCGTGGAATTTGGTCTGCCACTTAATGTTTCGAGAGAGTTTTTGTCATTTTAAATAAATAACTTAATTTTTTTTTTAACTACACGTTACTAGTATATCCAAAATTTTAGATGTCTAACTTCAAGACTGACGGATTCCGTACGATCTTTGAACCCCTATTATATTGAGGGGGATACCCTTGGGGTGGAATTATCCTAATGTCT
Source organism: Arma custos (assembly GCA_037127475.1). NCBI lineage: Eukaryota > Metazoa > Arthropoda > Insecta > Hemiptera > Pentatomidae > Arma > Arma custos. Next base: position 74,841,704 of record CM073764.1, read on the forward strand.
TTCTTAAACTATACAAAGAACCTATCTGCAAATTTCAAGATTCTAATTTCCTGATTTACCTTTAATTATGTACTATAACGGATTCCCCACAGAACACAAAAATCTGTCTGGGGGCACCCTCTAAATCTGCCCTTGCTGTAGCCTATGTGTTATTATGATGTATAACCTATATTACCGTAAAGTTTCATCCAAACTTTACAGTAATATAGGTTATTTCATACGGTATTATTTCAGTACTTTTTTTGTAAATGAGTAACAAACATACATACAAACTATCGCATTTATAATATTAGTAGGATTATATATATATATATATATATCTAATAGGGGTTTCATTCATTCAGCTGCTGGAGGAAATGGACTGGTCATCCGATATCCCGAAATAGCAGAGGTGTAGGGACTACCTGAATAGTTTCTATTGTCCCATTGAATGGAATCCATGAATGAGCTTCGTCCAGAATCGTGGAAAGGTTCCATGGTTATTGTGCTACAATTTTGCCTCTTTTTTGACTTTAATTCGGTTTACAAGGGGGAACGATTTCCCTACAAAGGAATCCGGGAAGATTTAGGTTTTGATTCCTTGAGCTGTTTAGTAGGTTAAAATTTCACTCCGAGCCCTTAAAACGTCAATACAGAAAAACAAATTGTTCTTTTTCAATCTAAAGCGTTTACTTTAGGACTTGTAATTGATATAAAATTCTTATAGAACTTTCTATAAGGCACAAATACAACGCATAATGACATTAGGTAAAATACGTTTGATGTTACGCACTGATTTTTAATGAACCTTGGAACATTTTTTTCATGAGATTGAAAAAATGTTCCGAGGTTCATATGGTGTTATCACTTTCAATACTGAAAATTTGTATTGACGATATTTTTACATACTCTCTAAAGGTTGTTTTGATTATTTAAAAAAAAATTATTTATCAAAATGCAATTGTAAAACGCCTAACCAGTATTTGCTTTTTATTTTTCCTACTGGTTTGTAGTACTTAGTAATTTCATGTCTTATTTTGATTTTTTTTTGTTTGGTAATAATCTTGATTTATGTTCTCAAATAATCCCTGAGAAATCTGCTTACTTATTTTGCAGTATTTTAGAAACGATGTTTTGTTTTCCTAACTATTTAATATATGTCTCCTTGTTTAGTGATTGTCTTGCTAAATATTAGTGGACATTAAAGAAAAAATGGCAAAAAGCAAAGACTCAAGTCTCTAAAATACTAAGATAAATCTAACCAGTCAACGTTTCGACAATTCAGCCATCATTAGGGCTTATCCCAAAAGAAAAATTCCATCAAACGAGACGAAATGCAGCACATCTCATATCAACAATCCAGACTATTCAAATAGAAATTTGTAATTGTATCCTAATAATTATTTAATGTCTCTTTTTGGGTGTTTTCTCATTTATTTTAGTGTTCGTGAAGCGTTCTGAGTAAATTGACTGGCTTACATTTGAATAAATTCATTACTATATCAAATATTGGACACTTGTTGAATTTATTTAGTTTCTTGATATAATTAATAATTCCAATAATACGTTTTTAAAAAATACCATAAAACAACAATAACTAATAAACATCCATAAGCTACTGTTCAATTAATTTATCTAGTCTTCCTCCTTGATGTTAATTTAGTTTTATTGATTATAAATTTGTAATCAAACAACAAAATTCTTGAAATCCTACTAATATTATTATTGCGAAAGTTTGTATGTTTGTCTCTCTTTCACGCAGAAACTACTGAACGGATTTGGATGAAACTTTAAAGTAATATAGGTTATACATCAGAATAACACATAGGCTACAGTACGGGGGGATTTAGAGGAGGGCACGGGGGTACGTGCTCCCCTAGACAGTTTGTTGTGTTCTGTGGAGAATCCATTATAGTACATAATTAAAGGCAAATCAGAAACATAGCATCTTGAAATTTGAAAATAGGTTCTTTGTATAATTTAAGAAAGAAATTTGAATAATTCCACCCCTAAGGGTTTCCCCTTTAATATAATAGGGGTTCAAAGATTGTATGAAATCCGTCAGGTATGAAGTTAGACATTTGAAATTTTGGATGCATCAGTAACTTAGAGTAAAAAAAAAAATAAATTAATTATTTAAAATGATCTGTCACGAAACTTTATGTGGCAAACCAAATTCCACACGAGCGAAGCCGCGGGCAAAAGCTAGTAATATATAAAAAATCCTCTGCCAATAATTACTTGCGTATTATGATTTAATCGTATACTTCTTTACGGTAGGGGCGGCAATAAGGAAATTCGGCAAATTAAACATAATCTCTTAATACTGATTTAATTAAAAACTGGCAAATCAAACATTTAAAATCGCTTAAGTGTTTTGCATGGAAAATTATTGAATTAATGTCACTGGAATGTATAAAATAATAAAGGAAAATGAAGCCTAGGAGAGGAAACACCCTCATAGTATGAGGATAAAAAATAAACATGGCGACCGCTTCCTGTTTTAGCTACCTACAATGGTGACGCAGCCAGATCCATATCTTTCACTATTTAGTTTTAGAGTGTTCTCAGTAAGCTACTAACTGTATTCTCACTGTATTATATATTTTATAAACTATATTCTTATCCATTGAAATCATAAAAATCTAAATCATAAATCTAATAGCTCTTAATATTAAACTTAGCAACTCAAATATAAAATTAAACTTTGATTCTTGTCTGTAAAGTCCTCTTTTTAATACCTTTAATTATTAATACTAATACAAGTTTATATTTGTTGCATAATTCACCGAATTCATATGAAAGTTATATGAATTCGTGATAGTGCAGTAATTAGCAAAGTTTGGTAAAAATTGAACGAAAGTTTGTCTCACAATGACAGTGGACTTTTTTTGCCGAATATCAGGTCTTGTTCTGGTTATCAAGATTGCTGGCTTGATCGGGCAGCCCCCTACCACATCGCCCAAGCTCAATGTCAGACAACTTATCTACATAACAGCTGACCGCTAGTAAACATACTTTCCAACGTAAATATAATATCCAACGTAATTAATATAAAATATTACACAATAGTATATCCAAACTATTTTTAGATATTAACAAACTCAGCCCAACAATATGTCAACGCAAAAATTAAATGCGAAATTGTCCGCAATTTTAGATAAAGCCAATAAACTTGGCATATTTGAAGAAAAGATGGGTAATCTTGATTTCAAATTAGACACCCTAGAAAATAAAATTGATGGAGACATGAAAACCATTAAAACCGAACTAAAATCAATTATAGAAGAAGCGGATTATAGCGGATGGCCGAATATAACAATAGAATGATATAGAATTATAGAAGAAAAATCCGGATGTAGCAGATTTTTTTACCAAATTATGCAACTCTATCGAATTAAATATTAGAAAATATGATATTAAATGAATTCAAATAGTTAATTCCTGAAGAAAGCCCAGTTAAAATAACTCTTGTCCCAAATATATTAAGAAACGATATACTTAAAAACAAACGCAAACTATCAGAAATTCCTGATTACAAAACTATTAAAATAAAGGGAGATTTGTCTAAGGATGTAAGAGAGACGAGGCAGAGTTTGTTTAAATACCTTTCGCAATATAAAGGTCGAGGTTCACGGGTACTAATGAAATTTGACAAACTCCTTATAGATGGAAAACTTCAAACATTGGAAGAACTGGAAACGTTAGAAAATAACAAAACCAATAGGCAACGTAGTGAAGAAAGCTCACCAGAAGTTCAGCTAAATATGATAAGGAACAACCTGAAAAAAACCGGTAAGAAGTCACAGAAAAAGAAACAAAGAGGCAAGATCCTGGATAGATACTACCCCAAAATGAATAAAAATTCCAACAACTCTTCAAAGGATAGCAGTAGAGATAGTTTTAACAGTGGGCAGAAACCATAGCGCAAGGAAAGAAGACATACTGAGCTCACTCTTTATAGGGATGATCAAAGCGAGGACTCTGTCAAGTGAAGACAGATTAACGGAACTATAAAATGCCCTAAATAAAACCAATTGGGAATTTCAGAATGCTATTTATTGATAATTTATAAATATAAATGTTAAATATATCAATATCTAAAACTAATTACTGATAATTTAGAAATATGTATGTAAAATTTAATTTACCCAAATATATGAATATTAATGTTAGATATCTTATATTTAATTATTAATTATTGATAATATGTAAATATGAATGTTAAATATATCAATATCTAAAACTAATTATTGATAATTTAGAAATATATTTGTTAAGTTTAATTAAATTAATATATATATATGGATATAGGGTGTCCCATTTCAAGTGGATCATACGTTGTTAACTTTTAAACGAAACAAAATTCAGAAGAACGATTCAGGTAAAAGTAGTAGTTATTCAGGCCTAGTTTGAAGAAATAAAAAAAACATTTTTTTTGGTTTTTCACTTTAAGTGGTCAATATCGACCTTCAAAAAATGTAGTTTCCTCTTGACCCCCATTTATTTTTATTTTTCTGAAATGTACAATACAAAACATGGAAAATATGTATGTAACATTTTTTTCTATCTTTCATAGGTCAAGTAGAAGAAGTATCTGAAGCTCATTACTTCACAGAAGCTTTTTAAATGTCCAGAAATTTTCTGAAAGATTCAAAATACCTTGATTAGTAAATTATTTCGACTAAAAACACTTAAATAAAATAATTTAATGCTACATTACGTTTCCTCGTAAAGGAGGTATACTAAAGTAGTCAACTTTGAACTTGAGCTTTTTCTACTTAAACTATAAAAAATAGAAAAAATGTTACACACATTTTTCCATGTTTTAGATTGTACATTTCAGAAAATAAAAATTAATGGGGGTCAAGAGGAAACTACATGTTTTGAAGGTCGATAATGACCATTTAAAGTGAAAAACCAAAAAATGTTTTTTTTATTTCTTCAAACTAGCCTGAATAACTACAACTTTTACCTGAATCGTTTTTCTGAATTTTGTTTCGTTTAAAAGTTAAAAACATTTGATCCACTTGAAAAGGGACACCCTGTATATATTAAATAAAGTTAAGTGGCAGGAATTAATGTGGAACTTCACCAAGACCTCGCATACTCAGTGCTCTACCACTATCATTGAGCCATTCCGCTCCTCAAATTGAATATCCTTGACAAATATCTATACAATAGCAGTTATTTCAAGTAAGTAATAAAACATATGTCATGGTGCAAATTACTTTTGTTATGCAACGAATCAAAGATGATTGTATTGATATGTATGCATGATAAAATAATCTTTTTTCTCTTTTTCAGGTGAGTACGAAATCTTTGAAAGATAATTCTGTATCATTATTAGCAGTATCATTCGGTAAGAGCCTTAAAATATTTTATATTTGATTACATTCTCTGACTATATTCAGGCTACATTATCAATATAGAATCCTTAATTCAGGATTTAAAAAATTTAATATACATCTGCTCAAAAAAGTTCGTTTATTTATTCACTTAACTTCACTTTATGCAGCTATGGTTAATAACAGATGGTTCTATAGTGGTAGTCCTAAATTTTCCTAACTAGGAATAGGAATCTTTAAAGAGTAGCTGACAAAGTATATGCTCGGGATCCCCATTTTACTTCCCTACCGAAGGACGGCATAACTAATAATTATTAGAATACCTGTATAACGTAGAAAGGGAGGTTGTCACGCTAACAACAAGGTGACCCTAAAATGCTTCTATTGTTAAGCACCTAACTAAATGATTTTGTATACAATTGCTTTATTTAAAAAGTAATAATATGGAATGCTTAAAACAAAATAAAGTACAAGCTAGGTACACTTAGGCCACCCTCCGGACCTAGTGGTGTAGGGATGATTTAGCACTAGAGGAGAGCCTGGCATTATTTCCATTGGTCCGCGGTTCGAGGCAGCTGAGTGATTTATGTCGGGCGGACCGGAGTCGAAAGTAATGCCAGCGGAAGCGAAAGAGGGCAAGGCTTAATGTAGGCACTGCCGGAAGGGTGAATTAGCTCTTCGCTGAGTTATGCAAGGGACGACAAATGCATTGTCATTGGAAACGCATTATATTTATTGGTGATCTAGGGGGCAGTGGGTAATAAATGGCGGCGCTTCCGGTCACTGGCTACACTGACACTCCGTGTCCGGAAATCGCTGGTGTATCTCACTCCCGTTGCCCCGTCGATGGAGGTCTCGTTGCCGGCGGTTTTGTCGAATAAAAAAAGAAAACGGTTAATGATTTATTCCTTTAATCGTATAATTTATTACAAATACCTTTTTTTAATTGAGAAGACTTTGTTTGTTTCTTTCTTTGTTTTGGGGGTAGCGGAGTGGCTCAGTGGTAGAGCGCAGAATTGCCGTGCTAATCACGCTCGCTGGCTGACTTTTATTTAATCGTCTAGCGGTTGGATATGGATATTATGGGATCTAGAACTTTAGGCCTCAGTCTCTTTCACGTAATGAGCACAGGAATGTATAACTCCATGAACCCTCCATGGACTGTAGTGATACTGTTTTTTTTTTCATTATTTGGGACTTGGCATTTAGCAGTCTACCATGGAAGTTTAGCAATAATTTAGCAGGTCACTATCACTCAATGAAAAATATACTTGTTGAAGGAGCCGAAATATCTCCGATAAGCCAGGGCTATGCTGTATGGAGGTGGTCTGGTTTTCGCTAGACAGCTTTTTAATAAACCAATATTTTATTGAGAAGTTGTACTAGTTCTTATTATTAAAAAAAAAAGAAGAATACACCAGAAGAATACGCCAGGTATAGATGCACCACTACAATCCATGAAGGGTATTGGGTTCAGGAAGTGTTCGAGACTGTACTGCTTCTAGGATTATTGTGCATATATATTGTGCAGAGAAGTGATTCTTCCGTGATCAGGTTCAATCGCCAACTTGAAATCAGAATTGAGCGAACTTGTGATCACTTATCTTATTATTAATAGATATGATTATCAAAGAACATGTCGAAATATCATAATTTAAAATAAAATTAAAATTTAGTGTATCATTTGGGGAATGGGTAGTCTACCAGGTTTGTGGTTGGCCATTGCATGGTCATTTGTATACCTATTCTAAAAATTATTTTAAATTATCATCTATTGAGATTTTTCTTTTATATACTATCTATTACATAACACTTCCTAAACTGATAATTAATAATACATGCAGTACTTTCAATTTGATCACTTATTAAAATAGTTTAATTATATTATGTAGGTGTATAGAGCAACGATTAAAAAAAAATGATCGTTAATATATATAAAATCAATTATTTATTTGATTATTAGCTTTATCTTCCTTCTTTCATATTCTTGTTCGAAATTGAAATAGATTCCCGAATATTTCCTTTGTACTGGTATGACTATCTGAAAACATAAATTTGTTTAATAAAATAATTGAATCTCCTCGCTAAATGCACTGTAGTAATTTTTAATTTTTAAATAAGTTAAAATTTTATTTTCGATTCTATAAAACATACTGAAAATTACCTATACTTAAATATATTTATCTCGGATAACTTTAGTACTAAAATACTGTAACTGTAACCTGTAACACGGAGAACCAAGTACTGCCACGAACCTGCTCAGACCTGTAGAGTCCAACGTTCAAAGCAGATAAAATGTTATGGCTTCTCAAAACATAATCTAAAATATGCTAACAAGCAGTAATAAAAACATAAAAATCATTATGGATACTGTACTTTATTAATCAATCTGGAAGTATCAAATGTGTATTTAAGAAGTGAAATGTGTATTATCTCTTTGTTATGTACTTGTAAGATGAAAACTCCATTGAATTATTCGATACAATAATTTAATCTTACATTGGTTTAAATAGATAAATAACCAATCTGTAAAACTTCGTTCGAAATGAATCGGTTCAAAGCTCGACCAACATTGAGAACCCAAGTACTGCCATGAACCTGCATACACCTGTAGAGTACAATATTCATAGCAGATAAAATAAAATGGCTCTTCAACAAAATATAACTCATTCTTATAATTTTTTCCTTTTTTTAAACTGGATTTATTTGAATTTCATCTTCAAGAAAAAAAATAAAATCGGCTTCCAGTCAACTCCTTTATTGTTTTATATGATAAAACGTTTCGACACTATGGTGTCATTTTCAATTATTTATTTTTCTGCATTCCTTAACTTTAAAATAAAATAACAATAATTACAATAATATAAAATTTGTTTACATAAATGTCCAAAAGATAACATACTATGAGTATAAATACCTGGAAAGTCAATATTTTTTAAAAATCATTTTTAAGGAGATCTTTTGTCCTCCATAGTCAAACTTATATTCCATTACATAAAAACCAAACCCTGTTTTTTTACTATAAAAAGAAAAAATTTAGAGGCTTTATTTATAAATGATAAATTAGAAAATGCTGTAAACGATAGAAAAGAGGCAGGAGAAATTAGTAAATTATATTCATCCATAATTTTGAAATTAAAAAATAATAGATCATAAGAATACTTATATTTTGAAAAAAAAAAAAAAAAAAAAAAAAAAAAATTTCCATATATTTTCAAAATTAATTAATTGCTTTGATAAAATATTATTTAAAAATTATATAGTAAAATAAATAAATAAATTAAATTCATAAATAAAAAAAAAAAAAAAAAAAAAAAAAAAATTAATTTTACTTTATTAATGCACCTTTTAGAACATAATTAGTTATATTTATACTAAAGCCTAATGACTAATAAAAATAAGAAAAAGGATTAGATGGTTCAAGAATCAGGGTTTGGTTTTTATGTAATGGAATATAAGTTTGGCTATGGAGGACAAAAGATCTCCTTAAAAATGATTTTTAAAAAATATTGACTTTCCAGGTATTTATACTCATAGTATGTTATCTTTTGGACATTTATGTAAACAAATTTTATATTATTGTAATTATTGTTATTTTATTTTAAAGTTAAGGAATGCAGAAAAATAAATAATTGAAAATGACACCATAGTGTCGAAACGTTTTATCATATAAAACAATAAAGGAGTTGACTGGAAGCCGATTTTATTTTTTTTCCTGAAGACAAAATATAACTGAAAAACTACATTTTACTTAATCATTTTATTTTTGTAATACGTAAGAATAAAAACCTTAAAAAATCATTAAAGATGCTGTTGTACATAAGTGAAACAGGATGTATTAATTTTTTAAGAAATTAATTGTTACCTCAATAATTCTACTTGCAAGATAAGACTGTTTTCATTTCTTCGAATATTGAATACAATAATTTAATCGGTATCGAGTTTGATTAAACTCGATACATAACCAATGTATACTTTGGTTTTATATGTCACTCTTTGCTAAGTGTTGAGTGATAAAGGCAATTTGCTTATTTACCCGTATTTTTAAAGTAATTATCATGAAAACTATTATATCACGAATCTGAAAAAATGGAGTTATACCACTTATATATAAAATAACAGCTCATATTTACTTACGCCAATGTGCATTTACAGTTATATAACTGTATTAATATAACTTAGGGTTAATGTAATGATGAGTACAGGAGCCAATCTCTTCTACGGTACTGATCGATTCATCTATCATCAAGACCCGTAGCCTATCCCACAGTGAGTTCCCAATGTCATTCGTTTTAAAACGGCCTATGTATTAGTGTCAAACAAACGACTGCCGTGTGTTGAGAGAGGTAGGCGTAGATTAGACTAAATGAAAAAAAAATATGAAAAAAAAGAGTATAAAAAGGCTGGTGATTAAAAGGATGTCGGCTGAACGTGAAGGTGTGAGGATGAGAGTGCACTTCTTGAGGGCTGCTATTACCGAGTTTGTCTCTCGTCTCATTACTGCCCTGTCTGACAGTTCACGACACGTTCTATCCCAGTCAGCTGCCTCCGGTTCTTCAGCTACTCCTTCTTGTCGGCAGGAGCTGCCGTTTGGAAGAGGGCTTCTGTATGCAGAGGATCGTGTCGCAATGGTTACCTCAGTAGGGTCTCATCAACACTATGAGGAAAAAAGTTCTTGTTATAAACATACCTCTAAATTCTATTCCCGGTATTTTCCAAATTGGATTTGTTAATTTCTTTATAAATGCTATTGCTACACAAGCCATCTAAAGTTGCCAAAATACAATAGTACCATTTGTAGCACCTTTTTATTATTTGTTCTACGTTAGTGACTACACTCTCTCAGTCCTGATATCTATGAGGCGTTTAGGATCATTGCTGATATCTTCAAAATTTCAAAAATCGATTTGTTCACATTTTTCGCAAGTTTAGTCAAGTAATTTTGTCTAACACGACAGTTTGTCGACTTATTGCTCACTGTTTTAGATTCTTTGATTAGTTAAAACTGAAGTTTCGGGAGAATAAAGAATTGTTTGACTAAACTAGGGATAATGTTTTTTTACTTCTATTACGTACGTGATGTATCCTTGTTTTTTCCCCTGATTTGATGAATCCTTATAAATGATTATTGATATAAAAATTATTAAATGATAACTTTGGTGTTAAGAAAAAAATATCGTAAAAAAATCCTTCCTGTGCAGTTAAAAAATAGAAATAAAAACAAAAATCCTAATGGAGGACTAGATAGCTGAGGTAATGATAGAGCAGGTGGTGCAGAGTCATGACAACACCACCATCAGCTACCGAAATATACCGAGTCACTATTCTCTCACTCTCTCTCTCAATCTCTCTCACTCTCTTTCTCTCTCTCTCTCTCTCTCTCTCTCTCACACACACACACACACACACACACACACACACACACACACACACACACACACACACACACACACACAGACACACACACACACACACACAGACACACAAACACACACACTCAGACATACAAACACAGAAATATTTAAATTCGATCAAATATTTCTTATTCATTTTTTTCAGAATATGACGTTTCATATATATTTTAAACACGGTTGATCCAAAAAATTCACTTGTTAGGCAAATCAGAAAATAATGAAGAGGAAGTTATAGTCAAAGATAATTTGTTTCACCAATTTGTAATTTCAATAATTCTCGTTTAACATTATTCCTGTTTTGTGAGTATCGAAAATTAGCTAAAATGGTCTATTGTTTTTTCTAACTATTTGCATACATACATATAGAGTAAAAAGTATAATAGTCTTAAAATACCATAAGGTAAAAGAAGGTTGTTAGTTTTAAGTTAATATATTTGTTAGTTTGTAAGTATCTATTGTATTAGTTCGTAGTTTAATAAATATAGGAGTATAAGAAAAAAATCCAACTAATACGTGATTATTCATTCAAGTGTTTAATTTAATAACAAACATCTAATCAAAAGACTACCCTCAGACCCATTTGGACGTATGATCTAGAACTGTAGGGAACCGCGAAGCTTCGAACATTAAATGCATCATAGGGATTACCCATATTTTACAGTGCGTATCGTCAAATACATATAGTTTACAAAAGGTAAACGACCTGTAAGAAATATATAGATTTATTGAGCTATGAATAGATATAATGTGGATATGCATGACACATTTTTATGCACGATGTGCATTGGTGACCTATTGCTACTGCCTATCATTAATACTTATTGTCTATGGACTACATCTAACTTAGAAATTACCCTCTTACACACTATAAACTATCTACTACATCTCTACTCTCTACTCTCCTATCTTCTCTAACCTTCCTAATCTTACAAGTAGAATATATAAATGTAAAAGAAGAGGGGAGGACAAGGAAGTTTACATTGCTGACAAGACAGAAGCATTGATGAAACTTCCTTTTTACAAGATTATTTTATTAAAGAATTTACTTTATGTCATTGTCTGGTGACTCTATGTCATTATACTTACCGTATAATCGAAAGTGATAAACTACTCTTAGGAGAGCGAAAAAACCGTTTTACGGTTCATTCAAAATCAGCGCGTATTCTCAAACCTATATAACTGTGTTATTATAAGTGATTCTGTGTCATATAGATGGCTATGTGAATTTTATATCATTTATCATATATATCCTATCTATGGAGGTTTTTGGATTCAGAACATGGTAGAGATTGTACTGTTTCTTGGAGAGATTGTACAGGGTCTTAGAACGGGCACAATCACCAGATTTTCCCCCTTGTTTTGGGTACCCACTTTATAGAGGCTGGATGAGCCCGAGAAGGGTCTTAGATCCCATAACCGCTAACCGATTAAATGAAAGTCTGCAACCGAGCGGGATTTGACAAAGGATCTTCGGCACGGCAACCTAGCGCTCTCATACTGAGCCTTTTCACTCTCTATTTTGCATTGATATAGAGATATTAAATAGCAATCAAAACCCAAAAGATATCGGATTCTTTTGTAGTGAGAAACCATCCCCCCTTGTAAACCGAATTAAAGTCCAAAAGTTATTGTATAGAAGATATAACTACACTAAATGAGATATATACTCTATTCTCTTTTATGTACCTTATAGTATTTTTATGCGATATGTAAACCTATCAAGGAGGATGTTGAAGAAATTAACAATAAGGAAATACTGCAACGATTTTCTGGATTAAAAAAAGAACATAGCTTTTTATATCATTAACCTCTTAGTAAAATATTGAACAGCATTGTACGGAGTGCCCTTATGATTTTTTTTATTCAATAGTTTATTTATTGAAATTTACAACTGTACTATAACTATACAAGTAAATGACAGGAATGATATATATTGGCATAAATAAAGACAAGTAGAGAAACTACCTTATCGGTAGTACTGAAATAACAAATTCGAGTCACGAGTAGGGTTCTACCGATACCCAAAAATATCGATAACAGGCCTTTGCGATATATCGGAACAAAGTATCGATACCGAGAAAATATCGAAAGAAAAATATCGATATCACTCGGTATCGGAAGATTTTTAGTCGTTTAAAAGCACGGTTCGACAAATGGCTACGAACATTCCATTGCCAGGAAAAAGTCACACATTGGATAATCAATCAAATAGTGAAAGACCTTTTATTTTTTATTTTTTATTAGAATAATATGGTTCTCATTCGATATTCTCAAAGTATCGAAAGATCTTTCCGATATTTCACAGATGGCTGAAATATAAATTTTTTATTATGTTATGAACCCCATCTGTACATATCAGAGAAAGTAATTAAAAGAAAAAAAAAACATATACATGCATAGGAAAGAGCATTCTTTCGATACTAGAAGAATATGGTACCCATTCGATATTCTCAAAGTATCGAAGATCTCAGATATTTCACAGATGGCTGATGTATAAATTTTATATTATGTTATGAACCCTATCTGTACATATCAGGAAAAGTAATTAAAAGAAAAAAAACATATACATGCAAAGGAAAGGACATTCTTTCGATACTAGAAGAATATGATACTCTTTCGATATTCTCAAAATATCGAATGATCACTCCGATATTTCACAGATAGCCGATATCTAAATTATTTTGTTGAGAACACTATCTGTACATATCAGGGAAATAAGTTAAAAGAAAAAAAATAATATAAATGCATAGAAATGGAAATTCTTTCGATACTAGAAGAACAGGGTACTCTTTCGATATTCTCAAAATATTTTCCGATACTTCACAGATGGCTGATATCTAAATTTTTTATTATGTTATGAACCCTATCTGTACACATATATCTGTGAAGTATCGGAAAATATTATTAGAATATCGAAAGAGTACCCTGTTCTTCTGGTATCGAAAGAATTTTTCTTTGCTATGCATATATATTATTTTTTTTCTATTAATTAATTTCCGTGATATGTACAGATAGAGTTCATAATAATAAAATAATAGGGTTCATATAGGGAAAGGAAACATATCATTCTATTTTTTTGAGAATATGGAAAGAATGTGGCGTAATATATGTACAACTTTTTATTCAGGTTTCGTTTGGAAGAGAAAAAAAAAAAAAAAAAAGCAGTTTCGATATTTAGTTTTTCATACCGATAAAATATCGGAAGAAAAGTATCGATACCAAAATATCGGTATCGAAAGGAAAAGTATCGATATTGTACCCATATCGGTAATATCGGTAGAACCCTAGTCACGAGACCATTATCTTTTCAGATGAATCTGAGGTTATTACGAGTCGAAGTAGTAACTAGTTTCGAAACCAGTGGGTTTGAGTGGGAATGAAGTTTTTCAGGACAGGACTGGTATCGGGTTCGGGCCAAATCAGCAACAAACAGGACATTGAGGTCAATATACGGCGAACAGTTCCTTAAGAGTAGCATTAAAGATGCAAGTTCGAGTAAATAAATTTTTATAATTTCTTATTGTTAATATAATTCTTATTCAAATTTAATCCTGTTCCATCTAGAGTTAGGTTGAAAATCGGCAAATTCTCCAACTAAATCGCCACGTCAATTATTATCATTAACCTTAGCAGTGGAGCATTAAGGATGGAGACAGGAACGGAGCTAAGCAGGGCTCAGGTGGGAGAAGGATGGCACGTCACGAGTATATTAATTAGTGAAGGGGGGAGAAAAGACAGGAGGCTGTGGAGGGGGGGGGCACGCAAATTAACGATAAGGAACATTAATGACGTCACCGGCAAGATGGCGGTCCTAAGGGGAGCCAAGTTGGCGGGAGAAAAGGGACTTGGCGGGGGCGGGAAGATGAATAACTTAAAGTTTCACTAATTAATCAAGTTGACACACGGCCTTTTATATAGCGGGCTAGGGAGCGGTCATAAATAACGCCTTCTCAATGGCCTGATGGATCCCCGATCGACGGCTACCCGCTCGATAATCTTCGGGGCCACTCTTACGAGTATAGTCCAAGTGGACCTGGGCTATGTAAAGCCGGCCAAGAACAGAGTGGCAATGGTCAACACAGATTTTTGGCTATATTAAAGTGAATTAGTGTTTTCGGTTATATAATATATAAATATTTAATATATACAAGAAAATATACTATATAGTTTTTTTTCCCCTCGAGCTTATCAAATCTAGAGAATATTTTGATGGAAAAGTATGTATGAGGCATTCAGAATCAAAATAGAATAACTCCAGAAACCATTGTTTCACATTTTTCCCTAGTTTTGTCTAGCAAATTTATTCTCCCGAAACTTCAAGCTGAGAACCAGAAAGAAATAGAATAAAACCATCAGAAATAAGATGGAGAAGTGACATGTTAGACAAGATAGTTTGGCTGAAATGTTGAAAAAGTCATTTTTTGAAATTTTGAGCTAACCGCTTTTGATCGTGAACATCCCACATGATAATATTTCGAATTGCTTAATAAATTATATATAGATAATATTTATTATCGTTTCATTTCCTGAATACTTGGGCCGTGGTTTTCCAACATAAACAGCAGTTTAGGCACACCTGTTGTCATATATTTTATATACATTCTCCACTCTTCATAAACAATCCAATCTTTCTATAAAAACGATTTTAAACCGATTCTATATATACAGAGTTCTATATTCTATATCTGATTCTATATATATATATATATATATATATATATATATATATATATATATATATATATATCTATCGCTTTACCGAAAGTTATGAAAAGTGGTGAATGAGTTGTGCATCTATAATAAAGTATAGATAAAGTTTAATAAAGTTTAAAATCTAATATATTTTTATTTTTGAAGAGAAAAGATATGCCCTGGACCGGGATTCGAACCCCCACATTTCCGTTGCGGTGCTCTACCAACTAAGGGGTTTAAATCGGCATGTTAATGAGCTGTTCGTATTCATTGAACATTCTTCCCACTGTATACATCGCAAATTGCGAAAACACGGGATATGGGATCAGTGAAGAGAATGGATGTGTCAGACCGAGGTACGAACCAGGATAGCTCAGTTGGTAGAGCATCTCAACGGAAATGTGGGAGACCAGGGTTCGAATCCCGGCTCTGGGCATACCTTCAAAAATAAAAATATGTAACATTATAACAATTAATACAAAAATAAAATAAATTTTAAAGTTTTATATTACTTCTTTAATTTTAAGTGTAATTTGGTTTTACACTTCCAGAAAAAGCATTGTTTTGCTAATTATTACAATGATTTATGTTACATTATTTATTTTGTAATCTAGACAGTTACTGACAGATCGATGCATAATTAAAGACAACATCAAAGTTGAATATAAATTAGGAAGATAGAAACAAATTTGGATATACATACATTATTATTATTTCTCTCTTTTCAATAGAAATTAATAACAAACAAAACAATCTTATTAGTTTTTTCGACCTTTTTAGAAAAATGGTTCAGGTGGAGTTTAAAGAAATATTATTTTTTAGAGAAATATTCTGTGTCTGTACCAGTACAACACATGAATGGGTCTGGCTTTCACTACCTGGTAGAGACTCCTGCACTGTTTCTTGGGCAAAGGTTGTGCAGGGATGTGATTTATCCTAAATCACGCTCAATCGCCGGATTTTTCTTCATTGTTTTGGATACTCTCGTTATACAGGCTAGATATGCCCCATGAGGGTTCTAGATCCCATAGTTCCATCTCCGGCTCATAACAGTTTAAATAAAAGTCTTGCCAGCAGCGGGATTTGAACCAGGATTTTCAGCATGGAAATGCAGATTTTAGTTTGTTTTTCTGTAAAATATTTTCCTTATAAATTTTTATTAAAATTAGTTTGATTGTTCATAAGATAAGAGATTTCCATTCAAAATAACTATTGAAGCAAATTCTAAAAATGGTTGGTTAAACATAAAGTGTTTTATAAAGTTGCATAATTCTCAATTCATTCATCAACCATTTGAACCAGTTCGTTGATTCGTCTTTCATTCATAACGTCTGCGTAACTAAACAGAAATTTAATGAATTTTCCTTAATTTTGTTTTATTGTTACTATTGTTTGAGGTTTGTTTAACACTTTGGGTGAAAAATCGTACATTTTCATTTTGTTGGTTCCATTCTGGCAAGGTTTAAGACGTACTAGTTAGGCTGGGTGATATATGTGGTAAGACCGTACCACAAAAACAGAACCCAGAGGCAGGTATATACCGAGGTATGTTCCTGCCATTGTTGGCAAGAGAATAAGGGTCCGGTGTATTTTTTAAGTGACATTCATTGTCGGTGTTCCTTACAACCCTTTTACCTATTGCCGTCTAATCGAAAGAGAAAAATTACTGGGTCTTTTATTTTTTTTGTTTCAGCTGGGGCAAGATTTTTTTTCCCCTATGATACTGATCCTTAACCAACCCTTTATATCGGGTTCAGTTTACATTGGTTTGACCTATTTTTTTTCTTAAGATATATTTCACCCCAACGGTGAGCCGCATAATAAAAAAATCATGTTCATCCGTTCACACTTCATTAATTTGTTCTAAGTGCCGATAACCTTTTTCATAAATTATATTCCAGGTGATTACGTTAATGAGAAAAATTAATCAATAAATTGACATCTGCAATAGTAGTTTTAATATATCAGTGACATGTTAATACAAATGATTTATCTTTTACAGTATTAAACATTTAATACTACACAGTTATTTGCACCTCCAAATAACACAAGTATAAATAAATTCTGAAATACATACGATTTATTTAAACCAACAAAACAATTAATAATCTACATACTCCACCATTTGTATCCTTGCATGCTATTAAGTTTTTTTTATTGTCAATTGCAAACTATCAGACCGCCATTTACACCTTTCATATATTTTGTTTTTCATTACAATTCGTTTCAGTAAGATCATGAAGGAGATTTCACTTTATTATTATAATTCAGTTGTATAAAGACATGAATTTTGAAAAAAAAAATGTTTACTGAATATATAAACTGGCAATTCCATATTAGTGGAATGTTAACTGTATTATTTCAGATATTTATCTACCCCTGCCTCATTTTTAAATTGGTTTTAGGCACATACACAATCCCTTTTTTTTTTAAATATTTATATAATTTAAAATAAAAAACACAATCCCTTTATCGAGACTTGGTTTTTTACTCTCACGGAGGCTGTAAAGTTTTATTTTATCTAAGAGCTCGGATTCTTCCTAATCGCTATATACTTCATTTGAGGCGCTTGAGATCAAATGCTGCCTCCGAAATATAAAAAATGACTGATGCTGGTTTAGTCACGAATTTTATAATTCTGAAACGGATAGGATTTTTAACCTGAAATAAGTGTTTAAGTCCGGTTCAGGACTGGATTTAAACGCATAAGAAATAAGGCGGCAAAGTGTTATTCAAAATTGCTTCAAACAAAATAAATAAAAAGGTTTTGCTAACCCGTAGGCTCGATGCCGACAATTTCTGCTTATAATTTTCTCTCCACGGACAACCACCCAAACCCAAATCCCCAGATCACTTTTAACACAATCCTCCCACCTACGCCTCGGTCTGCCTCTCAGACCTTACCCAATAGATTTCCCAGTAGGTACAGCGCTTATCAACTTTTTAAGAATTCGTTCGGTACTTAGCCCAGTAACTTTATACGCTCATCTTTATCTTTGTGATGCGATCACATGAATAATATAAATCGGGTGTATACATCGCTATTCCGCGTTCTTTAATCTCCTAAATTCTCCAGTTGTTTCATCATTTTTTGGACCGAATATTCAACGCAGCACCTTATTTTCGAATACCTTCAGACGTTGTTCATCATTCAGCGTTAGCGGCCAAATTTCACGTCCGTAAAGAAGAGTTGGAAGGATGATGGTTTTATAAATTCTGATTTTTAGATTTAGGGACAAAAGACGTGAGCTAAGTAATGTCGAGACCGAACAATAAGCATTTGCTTCCTTTAATCGGGTCTTTATTTTTTCTTGAATTTAGTTTTTTCTAGTTAATATAGACTCTCAGAACAAGAACTTCTCGACTTGTTCAAACTTATGCTTTAAACAAAAACAAGCGAAAAATGTCAAAAAGTGAGTTTACAAAATTTCGGGGTTATCCACTTTTGATCCTAACATATAAGGAAGTATTAATAGTAAAAATTGTAAATTAATTGAGACATAATTCATCTTATGATCGATTTTGGTAATCTTGAAAATAACTGCCTGTTCTGTTAAAATGACTGTTCTTCTAATGTGACACATGACGTGGGAGTGATAGGTAGCTACCAGGGAAACCAAAAAGCATAATACAGCAGTAACCATTACGAAATGCCTTTAACGAGGAGGACTGACACTGCGATGTGATTGCGAGCAAATATGGCCGGCTACAAGACGTAAGTGTGAAGACAATTTGTGGGCCGCTACAGCGATATAGTCCATCATTAAGGACCCGCTCACAAGAAGGGAGCTGTCATCCTGGATCTGAAATAATAATCACTATTGAGCCGAGTCGTTAGCGGGGCCGCCATTTTGGACAGTTTAAGCTGCCGCTTGCATAACCAAATCCAACTTCCCCTAATAGCCAATCCCCAATGATTGAATTCCTTTTCTACAACCATTTCCTTCAAAGAATCGATATCTATAATCGAGGTTGTTACTTTAACAAGTTGGAGCTATCGTTTATGCATATCCCAGGTTATATTTATATAATTTATTATTTTCATTTTGTATATATTTTTTATTCAGTTACCTCTCGTAACTTCGAGAAATAAAATTCGAGAAATATATTATTTTTATTTCTCTTTATATTTGTATCCATACCAAACAATTGACAAACTTCAGATTGGCTATCAGTAAAAGCAAATCAAATGACATAAGATTATGCCGAAGAAATTCCTATGACAATAGATCTCTCATCCACGTTCTTTTAGTCTCTCCTAGGATATCTTAAGGCATAAGAGTCATGGCTATTTGATCTATCAATGGGTTTTAATTTCCGTGTTTATCTTGAAAGCGTTTGTTTAGCCTGTTTAGCGATGCCAAACTGGTATTTAAATTATATTTATTTAAAAATCTAACGCACATAAATCACGCTTTAATTTTTGTGATGGCTCCTTACAATATTTATTTAAGCACTTGACAAAATTCTAGTCATGTTTTTTTATTAAAAAAAAGTATTTTCTACTATTATTAGTTGGTGTAACCAAAAACAAAACAAAAACGGTAGACCTTTAAATAATTCAGATAACGTTGGCTATTTATGGAGTCTACATCTGTCTGGTATGTCCTATTGTGTTATTATAAAAAATATGCCGAAATGTCGACACAAAAAAAAGTTAAACTTATTTGGTGTAAAACTTATTGACTGCATCCTTCTACATCAATCTAAATAGTAATGTTTTAAATCACTAATGATTAGAATTTTCCTGGGAAAATTGAGTGCTGACCTTGCTGTCAGTGTTCTTGTCTTTTATGGGCTTCAAAATAAGTGTTCAATTTTATTAAAACGTTAGCAATCAAAGAAACTTTGTTATGGTGTACTTGCTTACTTTAGTAGAGTCGTCAAATTAAATTCATTATATATTATAATTTATTTTATTTTACTTTTTTATAATTATTATAACTTTTAAATATTTGTATTTTGAAGAGAAAAGATTTAAAAATTATAATAATTATAAAAAAATGAAAAAAAAATAATACATTGAGGTAAGTCAAGAAGATCCTAATTAAAATAATGTTCAATGAATATTCTTTTCCTTGTATACATCGCAATTTGCGAGAACACGGGGATATGGGATCGGTGAAGAGAAAGGATTTGTCTGACCGAGTTACCTGCCAGTATAACTTAAGTGGCACTGCAACGGAAATGCGGACGACCCGGGTTCGAATCCCGGCCCTGGGCAAATCTTTTCTCTTCAAAATAAAAATATTTATAAATTCATTATAATATGCATAAAATATCTAAGTACGAAAGTATAGCTACGTTGTACCTCTATATCTCGAATTCTCTTTTTATTTCGAATATATATAGCTCCATATAAGGAAATTCAGAACTCATTACCTCAAATTTTAATTTGTGCTTGTGATGATTTTAAGTCGTGCTCCTAAAACTTATATAATGAACTCACCACCGACGAGAGTTGGCAATGAATAAACATCATATTCAAACTACTGCCGCCTGTCTAAGGGCTGAAATACGCCTCTGCGATCCCGTGATAAGAGTGTTGCAAGATGTGACTGACATAATCTCCCCTTCTCTGGTTGAAGCCGAAAATAAAACGTGGATATCTGCTCGGGGTTGACGATAAGCCGGGGAATCTGGCGATTTGATGAACAGCGCGGGTGTGTACCACGTCGCGGGAGATATTATCGCCCTAGGATTTCAATCAATTCTATTCTTATCTCTTCTCTTTCATCTGAAAAACATTAAATAATTTAATTAGTAGAGTAAATCAATTTCTTCATCCAATAAGTTACTACATAGAATCTACATATATTGCAGTAATAGCAGCAATTAAATTTTAAATTTATTGTAATTTCAATGCTATTTAACATTAGTTATCACTGATGGAGAGGGATAGGTCAGTGTGTCGAATTCTGAGTTGCTGTGGTGAAGGTTCAGGGCTTAAATACGGCTGGCGAATGGCCTTAATAACGATACATAGGCTCTACATGATTCGCAGAAACTTCTGGAGATCTTCCAGCTTCTATTGTGGGGAAAACCATGCGGTTGAGTGCAATTTCGGCAAAACTACCTCGCTGTTGCCTAAGGAACAGTATAGTATATTTTCTTCAGTCTAGTGCCAATCCTGATCTTACTAGCCCTGAAGAAGACTTGCGATGTGGGTCGAAAAGTCGGCTTTCCAATAAACAGTTCTCCCGATATATATGAGAGGTTTTTTGATCTCCACCCGGACCATTTTCTTCCTCATATAGTCTCTACCGTGTACTGAAATCAAGATCCTTCATGGTTTGCAGTATTATAGCTTTTTTTGTTTTGTTTTTTATTTACTACTGCAACATGATAACCAACCAGCAATTGACTCTAGGCTCAGGATTTTTTAGGAATCTATTTTAATAACAAAAAAATCCACTTTCTGTCAAAACTTATGAGCATCGAAACCTGATTCTAATGAAACACTACAATTATAGCATAAGAAATTAGCAAAACGATGAAATTAGTAATTTTTATTAGCACTTCTTTAAGCAATAGAAGGCTACCTGTACTTCACAATATTACTGTCATGGAGGGTAGCAGTTATGGATAGTTTTGTGGTTTCTTAACATTTTAATGCTTAATTATGTATTATTAATGATTGCAGTTGATTATAATAATTTTGAATCTATAGTTGCGTCTTGGTGGTGGATGGATGTATCCTTCGGTTATTGTCATGCAGCATTTCGAGGTTAGGATATGCTTAGTTCGTTTTTTTTCCTTTGGCATTATTCTCTTTCTTTTCTGAGGATGCCTCAATGGGCAAAATATCAGCAGGTATTTTCGTTTCCTATTTTAGTTAAGTGACTTAAGACTTATTAGTTGGAATGGTTCCATTAACATGTATTTTGTCTCTTTTGAGTTTTTGCTCTTCAGTACTTATTATAATTGTATATAATTTAAATAGCTGCAGTATGTCAAATTGTGTTAAGTGCACCCTACCTCTTTATAGTTGGAGAGATAGCGACGGCTGAAGTTATTAACGAATGAAAACGTATATACATACTTAATAGTATGCGAGATTAATCGAGATGCAGGTGGAATGATTGTAATGGAGATTATGCTTAGACGGATTTTGACGGAGACCAAATCTGGGATTACAGAGGTATTTGGGGATGTTCACTAAGCTTCTATTTATGGTTAATTCAATTTATTTAAGCGATTATCGATTAGGTGAACTTTCTGGATTTTTATTATATTGGGTCGGTTTTGTATGGTAAATCCGTTATTATTATTGGTGTATCCGTTTTCTAAAATTCAAAATCCAATATGTTGAAAAACTAATAATAAAACCATAAAAACAGGCGATTTCCGTGTAGTTTTTGTAATGAGTTTCAACTTGACAATCGGCAGCCCAACGTGCAACAAATATTACCAAGAAGGGTGTTGCAAGGAACAGACAAGGTGAAATTTTTAAAAATAAATCTCGTCATAAACAGGCTTTATTTCATCACAAGATCTTGAATTTTTCAGCTCTGGCATTGAAAATTTGATAACACGTTGGGAAAAATGTTGGTACATCTTTCAAATTTCAAACATTTTTTTTTCATCTTCCGTGTACCGATCCTTCTGCATAAATTTACACTTTATAAACATTTAAATTTATATTTTAATAATTTTCATTGAAGTGCCAAACTTTTTAAGTTATGGCTATGCAATAAAATTTTTATATTACTTTGGCAATAAGGAAAATTAGAATTGGAAAATCCACTCCGAGAAGGGGGGGAATTGAGGAAGGAGAAAATTCAGACCTGTGGCCTTTTATTACTCGCGATATTAAAACTTAAAAGTGGAAGGAGTTGGAACGCGGGGCGGGTCCTGTCGCGTAATTAGCTCGCTTTGATAGGAATTTTTAATAAGTTTTTTCCGATTGGATATCAATAATGAAGGATTAATATGAGGATGAAAAGGAACGGGTGTTAATAGAGCCAATCGGCGCTCAGGTAACAGCGGCCCTTATTGAATCCCCCTCCCCCCGGCCCTTCGCTACTTTGCCCTTTAATTTGGCCAGTCTCCTCTGGACAAAGCCTGCTCCAGTTATGGAATCCCGGCTATCTCCAGGCCAATCTCCAGCAGCCCTCTATTCCCGTTCCAGGAAACAGGATAACTAACTCCTAGCTATTTGTTATTAACTGGTTTTGTTTATCAGAATTAACCGAATCATTATCCAAAGAAAGACTTATAATGATACTAATTAAAAGATTATATTTACAATAACAGTTGTAATATCTCAGTCTCTTATCGTGTGTGGGTAAATACTAGAGGGTTATATTTTTTATCTTCGTCTAAAATCTTATTTATAAAAAAATTTCCAAATACAATTGCAGTTCTGTGTACTACAAATATCTTCAATGTGAATAAGAAAAATTAGAGACAAAAGAAAGAATCTTGAGGAAAATGATGGAAGTAAAGGAAAATTGTTGGTCCTATTAAAGAAGACAGCTTAGCAGTGAGGTGCACACTTATGCTAGAAAAATATTGGATTTTATGAGGAAAAGGAGAATTGTATTTTATGGCCACTTGCTAAGAATTAAACCCATACGATTGATGAAACGAATTTATACCTATTTTAAAGAAAAGAATTCTAACCAATCCTTCGAAGAGGTAGAAATGTAATTGCAAGAAATCGAGATATTTGTGAGGATATTTTGTAATGCGACCTTCTCTCAGTATGAAACTAAATGCTCACCAGGGGTTTCAGGAAAAACCAAAGATGGGAAAGAAATGAACGGATGAAAGAAAAGAGCAATACCGATGACGTATGAAGGAGGACTGGGAAAAGTCCAAGGCTAAATACAAAACAATTATGATCTTTTTGGATATTTTGTATTAATGAGAAAAACCAGGTGATCTGTCAACTTACGATTTTTTTTTTCAACCTTCATATGATTTATCCTTCTGTGTAAATTTAGAGTACATAAATAATGGGTATGTTTTTTTAGCTAAACACTAGCGGTGACGCGGGCTTATTCTAGCCCAAGGTTCATTATAAATGAGAATGGTGCATAGAATAAATTAACTGTGTTATTATTTTTAATTATTTTTTTTTGTGGGAACTTTCCAATGCCAATGTAATTTTAGGAACATATAAAGAATCATATTCAATGAAAACAAGCAAATGATTTCATGAGAGTTATGTTGGGATTTGTTAAGTTCGCTTTGAGTGCAAGTTTATAGTTTGCCTCACATCAATTCTTTGGCATTATGTCGATCGTTAAGTCCGTACATTATTTTATTGCTCAGATGAATAAATGATTAAGGATTGTGTCAGAAGAGTTTCATGTACTTAGAGAAGCGGAATTATGTTATTATGTCTAATGTCTAAGTATTAGATTGAAATGGAGTTATTGCTTATATTAAAACTCCTTTCCAAGACAAAAAGAACGAGAATGATAAGATTCCACTTCCCTCAACACATACACTCTCTGAGAAATTCGATTTTACCATCTCTCCGGGGCTACAGATTTATTAGATACATTGATAATATATGCTACCTGATCTGTTATAGGGTTTGCGTTAAGGCTTTTAACTACAAGGTTTTTACGGATCTATTATAGAAGAGGACTTCAATTTTCCGGTCCGCTGGCACCTTCCACCGGCTTGCGCTTCCACACCCGGACTTTATTGAAAGTCCGGAGTTAATGAAGCCGACCCCCCACGTCTCCGGCACTCCTGAGTGACGCTCCCGCACATCGCGGAGGCTCATCGAGGACGATCACCTCATTGTACCTTCGGGTTATGCAGTGCTTAATTAAGTGAGCTGTTTTTAATAAAGGAACCAGCAGGAGTCCTGGATATTGCCTTAATCCCGACAATACCTGACAATCTCCTCTCCTGCTCTGCCGGGCAAAGCTGTCTTTGTCAGTCGAGGCACAATTCCGTCTTTCACTGGAATCGCATTCCGGGCGCCGTCGCATGAATGAGCCTGCAATTACATAGTTGTTGCCGCTTAGGTCATGACGAGCCTCCTTTGTGTTCAATCCTTTGAGGCCTTTAAACGTAAAACGTAGGGTGAGGAACAGAGAATATGTTTATCAAATGACAGAGGCACTAAGACTTTATAGTTGGAATAGTTCAGGTTGTGAACTTGTTAGATTATTTGTAAGAATAATATTCTATTATTCTGATAATAAAATACTGAATAAGCCACATCATTGTAATTTAGATAAGTCATTATTATAATTAATAGAAAAAAGAAATAAAAATTAATTGAATAAGGAGAAAAATTTCACGTTTACATTAAGGTCATACACGAATAAAATTATCGTATATTTTTGTACGAAATTGTTGCATTTTTTTTATCTTTCTAATTTTTGACAGTCCTCACCTTCCAGGCCAGTTTCAAACAGCAAATGGGGTTTATTATCATTGATCTCCAGTTACGTATGTATAACAGTAAAATTATGTTTATACTTATGTACTGATGTGAATGTGGGTTCACTCCTCCTCTATAATGTGGATAGCCTTAATTGAGGGGAAACCTGGCGGATCAGTGTGATCTCAAAGAAGTCACCTCCCTGCACATAGCCATTGTCATAGAAATCGCAGTCTTTATCAAGTACTGAACCCAAGACCCTACATAAGTTATAGTATTATAGTGTTTTTTTCACCATTATTATATCCGTATTTGTTCAGGAAACTCAATTTTCCTATACTTTGAACTATTACAATTTTTTTCTTCATTACATATAGAAGAAGTATAAAGAAAATGGTCCACATTGTTAGTGGCAGTAATTGCAATTATTGATCACATCATTTATTTATGCCAATTTACGTAAAATATTGCCTATTTTGTGGACATAATGTCCTTTACCTTGTAGGCACAAATATATCATTATCTGTCGTAAATCTACTAATATTTTGAAATTGGTACTAAACAGATATTTGAAGATGTCTCTGTTTTTAAATATTTAAATTATTAATATTATTATTTAATATTTTAATTAACCTTATCTCTCAGGTGAATATAAAGAACGACATGAATGCAGAATTCCAGAAAGGCATATAAATATACCCTTATTCCATCAAGGCTATATAATGGTATATATGTAGGGTATGAAAGAGTATATATTAGTGTTCTGTATTACTTCAAAAGTGATTTCTCGCACAACCAAGCTATATAAAACTATACCTATATCATTTAAGGAAGAAATAGTTGGGGGTGCAGTCAATGAAAACACCAAAATAAGCATAACTTATTTATTACGTGCCGACATTCATTGACTGCTCCCCCAACTATTTCTTCCTTAAATTAGAAGATACAGTCGACCAATTCTTCTCTAATATACCTATATCAGATGAGATCAGTACTATCATATAGGTCTGAGTGTTGGGCGATACCTAGGGCCCAAGAGGTAGCCCAGCCCTTTTACGAGCCGAGTGTCTAATCTTAATCTTAAGAAGGATTTTGGTCCAAGAGTTCGTGAGGTTAATTAGAATTAGCAGATTGAGATGGGATGGGCACAGGTCGAATCTCTGACATGTCTGAAGACCACATACTTAGACAATTACCAGAGTTATTCTTGGTGTCCACAACTGGAAAGCAACGGCACTACTTACAAAAGAACAGTCTCACAGAAAACGACTGCAAACTTTTCAATAAATCATTGTATGTCAATAACAAAAATCTGCATGCGGAATTTAAAATACAAATGCGATCATACTACAAACTCTTTCAAGAAAAACTACACGGGTATTCAAACCCATTAATAGATTAAACGGCCACGACTCTCATACCAGAGAACACCAGGAGGAGACTAAAATGAACATAGATGAGGGATCTATTACAGGAAGAAATAGGGTACCGTTCTTTTTCATGCCTTTCATGTCATTCTGTATTTTGCTTGTTATATGTATATAACAGTTGTGGATAAAAATATTAAGAGAAAAAAAAAAATATAAATGAGGTCTTGACTAGCGAGAATTTTAGAGCAATCCGTGATGATGATACACAATGGAGCCATGCCAACTACAGAACTTTAGGGTTAGAAGTTGTTGATATTTGTTTATTTCGTGTTCCAGTTTTCTGTTATTGGATACTTTGGCAGTAGGGTCCTCAATCCGTTTAGTTGTAACAAGTGCGGCATTCAACGCGGCCTTGAGTCATCGCCCCGGATTCGATTTGCATTAGTTATTATCGAATCGAGCGAGCGGATTTTTATTTAATAAACGGCTTGCTCGCGAGGAGAGGACGGAATTGGACAGAAGTGAGTCGATGTTTGGGCGGTCAATGAGGAGCCCTGATTGCGTATTGTGGGCAGGCGCGGTAACTATCAATTATAGAAATTACATAAACGGAGGAGGGGACTCCAATCAGAAGAGCATTGTGCGGGGGCGAGTGATTAACATCTGATCCGAGTGTCGCCGAGGTGGCAGGCCCTCCCCGGGGAGCAAGTCCTACTCCCTCCTCCCTGCTGCCGGAGCAAACACTCCTTAATACATATTTGATAAATACTCTTTCCCTCCCTCCGGCAGTTAATGGAATAATTAAACGGCCCATTGGTTCGGCATCTGGACCCTTCGGCGTCTTCTGCTCCTGGCACTTCCCTCCCAGCTCTGGCTAAGACCGGAAATAAATTAACGACTTTACTTTTTACAAGAAAAATGTCCTTCAGTGCAAATACAAAATTTATATATTTGAATAGATTACGCCAAGGTTACACTTTCTAAGAAAAAAAAATGCTGACTGATTTCATTATGCTGTTGTGGGTTTATAAATTTACAATTGGACCTTAAGAACTAGGACCAATTATAGTCATAGACCAACGCCTGTAACTTGGTTATAATAATAGATAATTACCACAAAAGTGATATCTACCAATTTGAATCTTGATGGGTTATGCCTCTCTAATACTCGGACCCGCAATTATGAATGAATGAATACCAAATAAAATCCAAGAAAAAAAAAATCTGAACCACTACAAGGCGTGAAGGCTCAGTACACTAGATCACGCTCAACCGTCAGGTTTTTCACCTATTGAGGGTACCAACTTTCAAGGCAATAACAAGGCTTGTTAGGCTTAGGAATATCTGCAGATTTGTGATTACTTGCAAGGCTTTAATAATAAATAAAATAGAATAATAAAAAATAACAAAATGAGAATTATTTATTTCCTAACTAGTCTTTGTCTCTGTCTAGGCTGTTTACATAATAAACAATTTATTTATTACAACTTCAGAATATCAACTAAACGCCTTACATACTGAGCTACCCCGCTCCTCAAAGGATAGGATCTAAAAATAATTGTAAAATCCTAATTTAAATTTTTTAAGCTACTATTTATTATGTAATTGTGGCACTATATGGGATTCGGTTATTAAACCGACCGTAAAATCAGATTATGGTGAGTATATTTGGGGGCGATTCCGACTGACGGAACTAGTTTATCGGAAGGCAAGGTGGCATAATTGATGAGGCATTGCAGATGAGACCGGGGCTGGAGTTGACATAGCAATAATTAGTGGAACGTATGCTGGCTGAGGTATGTACACAGGCCCGGGTGTACCCAGCACATATGGACCAGAGTCAATATTGGCCTGCCGGAGGGGAGGGGGGGGGGAGGCGGTCGCTACACGAATATTTTATCCCACCCTTGGCTCAATAATTCACCGCCACTTAACAAAGACGGGACTTAGACCAATTTAATACGCATACTTGATCAGTTCGGGGGGTCCGGATCTTCTTGTTCCCCACCGCGTCTCAATCTGTTTCCCCTCCACCTTCCAATCTATCTTCTGTAATCATCAACGGATACATTTCAATGTGTATATTTTTTAGTTGTATATGTTCTTGTGGTTCTCGAACTTCTGTCAGTTCTTTAAACTTATTTTTGGTGACGTGTCGAGACTATGTTGGTCTCATGCTCATGCCAAGTTGATGAAGGATAGTTTATTAATACATTAATCAGTTTAAATACCAGTATTGGAAAGTATACCAAGGAAGTATACCGTGTAATGTAAATATAAACCAATAAATCAACATTACTCATTGCATTGATCACATTCTTTCCAATATTACTTGCATTACATGCAATTATTGGAAGGTATTTGAACTGATTAATGTATTAATTCTCATTCTTCATCAACTTGGCATGATCATGACCAACATAGTCTCGAAACATTGCCAAAAAGAAGTTTATAGAATTGACTAAAGGTCGAGAACAACAAATATATATTATCTACTATATCTACAGCGCCAGGGAAAAAGTGGTTAGGTTGATTTATCTCCGAAATGAGCTTCTTGTTCTAAGAGTAGCTTGATCGTGTTATTTTCGTAGTGAATAAGCGGCTAAGTCAGGCATTGGCTTGAAAAAGAGTTATTGCTTATATTACAACTCCATTTGAAACCAAAAACTATGAGAATAACACGATTCTGCTTCCCTAAATACGACTAACTCACTCTAGGAAAAATTTTACACCAAAAGTTTAAGATTTAGTTTTTTTTTACAACGTTTCGATATTGTATTATGCTCATAATTAATCCAAATCGATGACGAAATTTTACTACCTTATCAATTAACCAAAATCCATGTAAGGAATAGACTGATTCTCAAGAACTAAAAGTAAAATTTATTTTGTTAGCAGTCAAGAAAATTAGATCCCATATACATACATATATGATCCCATATACATGATTCCTAACGCCTCATCTATTATATGTATATTCGTAATATTAATCAGCTAATTTTATGGGTGATTTTTATTTGATAGTGATTAAAATAGATACCTAACTTCCACTTATTTACTAACTTCTTCATAACTTCCATCGTTTTACGTTTCTTCCAAAGGACGGCATAACTATGGAATTTTCACTACCTTTAATAGACCCTAGGGCCACCTTAAGGGCTGCGAACCCGTCAGGCTATTACGCTAATCACTGGAACATAGATAACCCTCCGAAATCTAAAAATCAGAATTCATAAAACTACCTTCTCTTCATCTCTTTATTCCTAATGTGACTAAGAGCTTAAGTCAGGCATTGGCTTGAAATGAACTTATTACTTATATTACAACTTTAATTGAATCAAATACTACGAGAATGACAGGATTCCACTTTCCTCAATACTCTGGACAAAATTCCACTTAACCTCTAACTCACCTAGGTGCAGATATATCTTTGTTGTTTATTCATTTAGCGCTACCTTAAGTTTCTATGGCTATTCTATGGACGATGCTACAGTTAGAGCTCAACATTTTCTTGTGATTATTTATGTAGTATAGGAATCTTACCTGTAAAGTACCTGTCAGCACCTAGGTTAGAGACCTCCATTAAACGTTACTTCCGAAGGACGACATGACTATGGATCTTTTACTCCCTTTTAAAAAAGTCTTAATTGGAGAGTGAGAAAAACATGTTGAAACGTTTGAACAGCTAATTGAAATGGGCAGTCGTTAAACCAGCACCGTATCCTGAGGAGTCGTACCCTAGGTCCATTGGTATATCGCATTATGTTCAATGAAGAGATAAGATTAGACAATACTAAATTCATTAGAGATCTAATCTCGCTAACCGTGGAGGCGGTGGTGATGTCTCGGCCCGAGGCGGAGGTAATTTCCACAATTGCTCTTTTGTTTCTTAATTCTCGTAATCCCCCTCCCCCCTCTCCCTCTCTCCTTCTCTCTCTCTCTCTCTCTCACTCTCTCTCCCTCTTTCTCTCTTTTCCCTTCTAGCCTTCTTTTCTTTTTTCATTTCCCCTTTCTCTTCGGGACGGTGGCTGGCTCGAGACGACTCATCAGCTAATAGCTTGTTGTACGCTGCCAGCCTGGTCCTTCTTCCGCCAGCTGCTGTTTCATCATTAGCTTTTTCTGGCTTTTTTTTCTTTCCCTGTCTCCGTCTTCTTTTCCTGATATGTATTTTATCGCAATTAGTGGTTACTGTTAATAGCGGTGGTATTATCATTTCATTCATGCTATTGGGAAGTATTTAACAGTTGGTTCGTTTAGGGTAACTTTCTACACTTTGTTTTTTTATTTTGCTTATTTTATTGATTTAATCTCTACCTCCACCCCAAAAAAATTAATCAATAAATTAAAATTTACATTTTGTAATTTCATCATAAAGCCCACAGTAATAATAATAATATGTACATTTAACTTGTATAACACTAGACCAGGGGATTCATTATTACTTAATTGAAATAATGAATACAAACATAGTGGTGTTAACTTTATTTATAATTATTTTCTTCAGTACCAATGGTTATTTTGTATAATATGTGTATATATTATACTGTATTTTCGGAACTAAAGTAGGTCACTTGAAATTTACAAATGGATATCCTGCGGGTCAGAGTGAAATTCGCTCTGATAATAATTATAATTTATTTAATTTTTTTATTTTATCTTTTAATTTTAAATTTTGTCTTTCCCTAATGGTACAGCATAAATCGTAATTAAACACTCGTGGTTAGTAGAAATACGATTTAACATGATCATTAACGACATCATTATAATCGAATGAACATAAGGAACGACTAACAATCATCAACTTTCGGGGGGGGGGGGGGAATTGGAGTTCTGGCTTTTAAAGATTGTAAGATTGTCAGGGGAACCTCGATGAAAATCGAATGCGAAAAACCTGGAAAGCTTGATTTGTCTAATGTCATTCTTAAAGTTAAATCAACAATCTGGCATTAAATCTAAAGAAGTATTTTATAAAAGAATTAATGTTCAAAAGTATAAAACTATATGACGGTCTGACGATATGACTTTGAGACCAGTTTAATCGTGATTCTTTTGTAATCGATGAACAGTTCATAAGGTGGTCTTATGCACTTTATTAATGTTATTATGTACAAATATTTTAAAAATATACTCCATATTGTTTATTATATTTTATCTATGTTTATTTAGTATGCAGTGACGATCAGTTACTACTAATCACTACGAAATATCACAAATTAGTCATTCAAGCCCTGATTCATTTTCGCCAACGATTCCATACAGGATGCAATGGATAATTGAACTGCTTATAACTGATATTTCAGAAATTCGTTGGATTGGGCAGGGGATCGTATCTATAAGATATTTAGGGAAAAGAACATAGAGTGTTACTGCTTCAATGAATTGCATTTTGTTGCCAGATTGATTGCAAGGCGAGACTCCTTACGACATATAGGTTTTAAATAACTCGAGTACAATATTACATTAAGACATGTATTCGAGTACAAAAGTACTCATAATTACTCATAAGTACATGTCTTAATGTAATACACAAAAGTACTCGAATACATGTCTTAATGTAATACAAAAATACAAAAGTACTCGAATACATATCTTAATGTAATATATTATGTACTATATAGTTCCCACAGAGTCTACGGGCTTTACGAAACATCCTTAGAATATGAGATAGTTTAATAGATTCTATTGTCTGGAATCAGGATGATCAATTGTTCCTTTGATCATCCTGATACCAATGTTGATTTGTTCCGCCAGTGATGTACTTAATTTATATTTTTTCTCAACATTTTTTCAATTAAAGCTTTGAATATTGGTTAGTAAAAAAAATTAACTATTTAATTGCTTTTTTATGATTAATCATAACAATACGTTAGCATGAGGCATAACTGAAATGAATAAATCAAAGCTGGAAGTGGTTTAGTTTCCATGAAGTTACTATTTTTAATTGAAACTTCCATTTTGAGTTGTCAAAACAGCTTTTTACTTTTCCTGTAAAATTACCATTTCTATGCCAACGCTTCAATTGACGACTAAACATGCCGATCGATTCATTTCATCGCTGAAGGATAATATAACAAATGACATCTGTTCCGCAGTTTGTGGCTCCGAATTAATTCCCAACAATTCTACTTTTTATGCGTTTCATTTAATATTTTTCCAAAAAAAAGTTATCGTGAGCTTTAGTCTGGAAAAGAGAAGGTAATGATGTGAAATGAGTAGATTTCATCAAGAAATGGACGTTTCAAAAAACATATAAATCACCTATACTTCAAAATGTTAGTTGAGCCTTTGTTCTTTGGTGAAATGGTCACCGAAATCTACTAATTAGCCATCATTACATTCTTTTTTACATACTGAAGTTCATGATAACTTTTATTTCAGTAAAATATTAAAAGTCAAACGAATGAACTGTTTAAAATTGTTGTTACTCCACTCATAGCGACAACCTGAGGAATAATCATTAATCGTTGACATTGAAAAAGTAATGAGTCAAAAAAAATGTTCAGTGTTTTTTTTTTTAAATTGTAATTAATCATGCCGATAGGATAGAAAAAAGAGTAAGTCAAAACTGGGTGTGGTTTAGTTTCTATGAACAGTGCTAATTACTATTTTAGAATTGCAATTTTCATTTTCAGTTATCAAACAGTTTTTTGCTTTTTCTGTAAAATAACCTTTTCATGATTTACAACATTATGTCAACACTTATATTAATGACTAAATTTCCGATCGATTAATATGATCGCTGAAGGATAATAAAAAAAATTGACTTCCAATATTACATACATTATAATGTATAGAGTAGTATTGTGATTGGGGTAATTATTCCGCAGGTTGTCGCTTCGAGTTTAGTCACAACAAACTTTTACTTTTTATTCGTGCCCATTTTAACATTTTCCACAAAAAAAAATTTATCTTAAGCTATGTATTTAAAAGAGGAGTTAGTGAAAACTAGGAGTTGTTTAGTTTCTATGAATGGTGGCACTACTTTTAATTGAAACTTTCATTGTGAGCTGTCAAAGGAGTTTTTTTTTGTAAAATTAACTTTTCTATGTCAACGCTTCAATTAATGACTAAAAATACCGGTCGATTAATTTATCCCTGAAGGATAATAAAACAAATGACTTCCCATTATACTTGTTATATATTACAGAGTTGTGATTGACAATTGTGATACTGATGCACTGCTAACCATTATATAAAATTACATACATGCTATGTTATCGCAGTTTTATTAGAAACTACATTTCTCCTAGCACTGTTTAATACGAACGTGTGTGCGCCAGTGAAAATACCTTGGAACAAAGAGGTGATAGAATTATCGGGGAATTATTGGGAGAGCTTAGGGTGAAAAGACGAGATAAAAGAAGACGAACAATGGAGCATGGCACCTGTAAGCCGATAGCGAGGAGATTTGTCGGGGGCGCGGCCCGCATGGCCGGCACAGCTGTTCTTTTGTTTTATTGGCCCGCGCTCCCCCCACTCCTCTCTCAGGCACCTCCTTCCCAGGCTGGCCAACTTTATTCCTATGTTTTTCTTAGTTATCATCTCTAAGGTAGATCATCTCTCCTCTAGCGATAGTTTCTCACACGTATCTGATTGATGTGGGCTCTTTGTCAATACTTCTTTTATCATGAATAATTAACTATTAGTTGGCCTTGGGTATATCAGGGAGCAGGGTGGCTCAGCGGTAGAGTTTCTTCCATGGCGAAGGTCCTGGGTTCAAATCCAGCGTTGATAGACAGTATTATCTGCTAACAGCTACGGACTAACCCTGTAGGACCTGCGACCCACCTTGGGCTCACGCAGCCTCTATGGCGGTGAAACATTTCCTTGCACAACCCTTTTCCTATGAAGACCTGTATCAATGTTTAGTGGTCCTCACTTGTGTCCTCTAAACCTGAATACCTCTCCTTTTATTCATTCCTACATCTAAGTATTTAATGTTGACCACCAGCAGGACCATATTCTTTTTCATTAAATCTTCTAATTTCATTTTTGCCTTATCAGCTTATTAATATTTTTATCGGTGAAGAATGCTAAATTGATTGTCTTAAGCTTAATAATCCTTGTGTTCTCTGCTATTGATCTCCTAATATTACATTATAATACTTTAATGTAATAAAAAAGGGACCCGTAGACCCTTCTGGGACTCATCAAGCCTTTTGGAAAGTGGCAAAACCTCGATTCAGCGTGATCTTGGACAAATCACCTCCTTGCACATCCGTTTTCCAAGAAATGGTATAGTCTCTACCATGAACTGAACCCAAGTCCCTTGTTGGTTTTTTTTTCTTTATGTTTACATCCACTTATTAGAAACCCACTTTTTAATCCAATCCTTGTAGAAATCAAGTCTTGAAAACCTCCTATCCTCTGCATTTCAGGATTAATTTTTTGCTTACACTCGGTATTTCTCCTCCATTACATGTTTTAACTTCTTTTTAATAGTTATTTATTAGCTTCGCCTGTATGTACGTATGCATATAACGGAATATTTGAACTCGCTTATTTAAAACATTGAATTAAATTGAACCTTGTAAAATGAAAGTTTTTCTCATTGTCCTGTTTTACCTAAGAAAAAAATTAAACTATAATTTACTTCATGTATGAGAGGAAAATAGTTGACTGGATGATCAAATGTAGAAAGGAGATAGTTGGGGGGTGCAGTAAAAAAAAAAACTGAATAAGTACTAGACTTATAATTATGTGCCGACGTTTCGACCTACAGTGTAGGTCATCTTCAGGCCGATTTGGAGAGAGAATCCGTTCGGTTCAACGGCTGGCTAACCAAGGTTAGCCAGGTTAGCAAGGTAGCAATTATAAGTCTAGTACTTATTCAGTTTTTTTTTTTTACTGCACCCCCAACTATCTCCTTTCTACACATAATTTACTTCAACATACCATTAAACCTATTTGGAATTACGAAGTAGAGATTTGGGGCTCCACTGAGCCATAAAATTCCTCTCGTATCCAATACTTACGATCTAAAATTCTTTGTAAAATCCTCAATGCTCTTCACTTTATTACGAGTAAAGGCAGCCACATCGACCTCAATGCCCCAGTTGATTTGGCTCGAACCCGCTAATAAACTTTATTCATACTCAATTCCACTAGTTTCAAACCTATCTTCTTATTCTATATTCGTTAATCCTCCGAAGCGTCTGAATAGAAGATGGCCTCGTGACCTTCAAAGTTGAATTTGTTATTTGAGTAGTACCAGTGGGTAGTTCCCCTACTGGTTTTTATCCATGCCATTATGTAACTTTCATTTTATTTACTTATCGTATTACCATAATATAGATATTTTTATTTTGAAGAGAAAAGATTTGTCAAGACCCGGCCTGGGCAAAGCTTTTCTCTTCAAAATAAAAATATTTAAAAATTATCACCATCATAAGAATAATAAATACAATAATATAGGTTTTACATGGCATTCGTAACTTGATGATTAAAGTCTTTACACTATATTAATCCTAGTTTATTATTTTTCCGTTTGGCTTTTATTTTGGGAAGAAAAACTTGTATTTTTTTCCTGCCCTCCCCTTGTTGTCCATTAGATAATTACAGGAACAGGTGATATCATAACCAGTGACGCCTGACAAAAAGAAATATTCCTGCCAATAGACTTACTTTGTTTAGGAGAGGCGTTTTCTTTTATATGGAGGAATGTCAGGATGAATCTCAATAAGTGATTTGCATAGGTCGCTCCCAAGGGATTCCCCAAACTCCATTAGCATACTCTTCCTGTCTTTGTGGCAAAGATTAGTAAACAATTCTCCACGCCTTTATTTCAAACCTGTTTTTAAAATAATGAATATAACATTTTTTCCTTATTTTTTTTTACAAAACAATACCATTTATCCAAGTAGGCGGATTAACCGATGATGTAAATGAAATGTAATTTTGTTTTCAGTCGGCTGACTTTATGATATTTCTACTATTGAAATATCAAACTTTGCTAATATGTATAACTGAATAATGAGCAACAAGTACATTATGTTTATATATTAAGTTTTAAAAAACGAGAAATACATGTAAATTATGTATCTGGAGTTCTTTAATACACTTAACAACACTTGGAATTGTATTTAGCTCACGATTTTATCGAAAATGTCTTAATTATATATTATACATTTTTTAATATTAATCTATAATTATTATTAAGATTGAGAATACAGCCAAGCGAACCCGAAGACTCGATTCGTACGCCTACAATCTCTGCTTACAAACCTTCGTCCATGGATTATCACCCAAACCTAAATCCAAAAGATCACATTTAACGCTATCCCCCCACCGACTCCTCGGGCTATCCTTCAGACGTTTAGCAGTCGGATTATTGCTTATTAACGGCTCAGTAATTCGTTTGTTGCTAAGCCCAACAAGTTAAACTCAGCAAAAGCCCATCCCTTACCTTCACGTCGTCTACATTTCAATTACATTTATCCGATGACTGCTCTGCGATTCCACATTGTGAAATCTAAAGCCTCTTTTGTGACAACTAATAAAAACTAAAATATTGTTACTACATTTACATTATATAATTTACACAAAGTAATTCTTACTTAGAATACTATAAATTAACTTTATCCTATATAGTATATATGTACACATATGACTTACAGATTAATTTGAAAAAAAATTTTTAGTTTTTAGCTTGTTTTAGGACGATACAAGCTAAATCTATTAAAAATTTATTTATGATAAAAGCTTATCTTAGTTTGATTTTCTAAGTAGCGAATAGATTTTTTTTTTTATTTAGAATAATAATTTATTGATATTTACAACAGTAATTATATTTCATCAAGTAAATCTGTTATATGAACAAAGGACATGAAAAAAAAAAACACTTGTGGAGAAACTATCCATTGATAGCACTCCAATAAAGTTCTATAGTATAAGGTCTCGAGGCCATCTTCTTTTCAGATGCCTCGGAGGGTTATCAGGAATATTATGGGAAGCAAGTTGAGAGACTAGCGGATTCAAGTGTGTATGGGGCTTGACATGCAAGGATAGGTATCTAGTTTGGGCCAAATCAGCAACATATGGGATATTAAGATCATGATGAGTTTGTTAGGGAATACATAAATTATGTATATAAATTTGGCTATAAAGACGAGTATGTAATCAATACATTCAGTTTACAGTGTTTCTATTAATATTGTTTTTTCATGATTAGTTTATCTTCTCGTTGTTTATTTACCTGGTTTGGAATTTTATTAATAAATATGTCAGATTAGTGGAACAACCGTTAAATAGATTTCGAGAATACCGAAATCGAACCCTACAACGAATAATAATGACAATTACACCAGATTGTAATTATAATTTGATTATAAATAATAATATATCCTCTAATGGCAGTACAGAAGAAACAAACAAACCCAGAGCTCCGCCATTGCGCAAGGAACACTAGAACTGGGTGGGGTTTAATACCGCACTGTAGCGCTCGTATATAATTGACCCCGGTGAGATCCATCATCGCTGCAAAAAAAAAAAAACACTCCGTCCTTTTTCAAATTAACAGTGTTTTTTCCCCGAACTGTTATTACTAACATTCCTCCTAAAAAGGAATCTCTATTAGCCGCTGATCTATCTGCGCCGCTATATCAAACTGACCCTATGTTTCTAAATCATATCCGATCTCGTCCCTTATTGCCGCGATCTGTCATGTGAGCTTTATCATCCTCTTCCCTTCTCGAATAAACCGCCATGACCAGCAGAAAAAAAGAAAAGAAAAAAATATTACCCCATTTTCTGGCAGATATTGGTTTTCTCTTTTACAAATTACATTTTTCGAAGGGTATCTCTGGCGAACAATTCTAGTTCAAATCATCAAGAAAATGTAATACCTCTACTAATTAATTAGCTACACGGAAAAGCTAATTAAAAAAAAGATGGTTGAAGAAAATAAAGTAGTGCAATGCAAATACTTTGTCCATAGTTACGACATTGTAATTTTTTTTCTTGCCCTTTGCTAGTGAACACCAGATACGAAAAAATTAGGAAGTATATGAATCCTATAGTCATTTCGTCAAATGACCTGATATTGAAAAGCACAAGATCACAGAAGACCTTGGCCTCGATTTTGAAATTTACACAAAAATTCTGTTGAACACCTGTAAAATTGCCAGAAAATCCTAAATTAATTAATTATTAAGAAAAAAATACCTAATAATTATATACAAGTCTTGATCAAAAGTTTAGTTATTAATCTTCGAGAGATGGAGTTTGATCGAAAGATGTTTCAGATACCAACAAAGAATTAGGAACCAGGTGTGAAATATTGTTGGTAAGGATGTAGAAAAAAAATCTGTACCACTACAACTTATAAAGGGTATCGAGTCACGTTTCTATGACAACGTGACAAGGGCAACAAGGGCACAAGCCCTTCCTTAGGTGACTTAGCAGAAAACACACACAAACGTGATTTTCTTACCACTCTTTTTTAATTTGGGGAAAATGATCTGTTGGGATCCGCTAAGCCATCAAAATCCTCTCGAATCCAATACATACTACCAATTTAAAATCCTCAATCCTCCTTACTTTGTAACCAATAATGTCATCCATAATAGGCTTAATGCTCCATTTGTTACTGATTTTGTCCGAACTCGATATCAATCCTTTCATGAAAGCAATAGCACCCATTGCTAAATAAAGCATTAAACTTAGATCTCCCAGCCATCTTCTTTTCAGAAGTCTCGGAGGATTATTGGAATTGGAAGAGGTTGTTAAATTTGAGACTCGTGGGTTTGAGTAGCGATTTGTTTGTCATGAAAAGATTGATATCGGATTCGGGCCAAATCAGCAAAAAATGCGACGTTAAGGTCATTATGGATAACTTTGTTTGTAACAAAGCAAGGAGCAATGAGGTATTGTTAAGCAGCTTAAAACAACGATTGTTTTCTTCTTATGGTAGCGATAAATATGAAACACCATTTTTGAAATTTGCAATAATCCGCTTTTGATCCAGAACGCTTCATATAATGGTTTTTTACTGAAAATTTGTCTTCCTTATTAATTTTATAAAGTTATTATTAAAAATGAGTGAAGTGTAAAAGAAATTTTTGTGATTTAGATACTACCTATCTGCAAAATCAATTTTAAATAATAAGTTATTATCTTAATTTGCATCATTATTGTCATTATCATCATCATTATCCTGATCTTAAGGTATATTAAAATAAGGTGTTGCGTAGAATATTTAGTCCAAAAACGACTACTGGAGGATATAGGAGATTGCACAACGCAGAATAGCGAAACATCACCTGGTTAATATTATTAAAGTGATAGCTTCTCCAAGATTAATATGGGCTTATCAAGTTGCTGTGCCTAGTAACGATTCTAAAAATTTAATAAGCACTGTGCAGACTATGATGCGTCTGAGGGTATACTTAGGCGTAAGTGGAAGGATTGCGTTAAGAGTGATCTGGCGGATTTGGTTTTGGGTTGTGGTCCATGGACGGAATCTGTAAGCAGAGATTGGTGGCTTCGGGTTCGCTGCGCCTTATTATTATTATTATCTTTTTTATGACGAAATCGTAAATTATTTCTGATATGTTTCCGCTCCTTGGCGGGGGGGATGAGGAAATCACCAGTGATAAAGGAAGTGAGATCTTAAGATGGGCCGTCGTTTATTTAAAATAAAATGCCGTTATCTTACACCATGACCCCGTTACGAATAGCCAATAAAAGTAAAATATGTAAAATTCTCCGGTGCAGTTTAAAGAATGGAGTAGATAAGAGATAAGAGGAAGGGCCGGTGGTGGGGGTAATATCTGGTGGTCGCAGATATGGGGGGGGGAGAGAAAAAATGAAATAGGGAGAGGGGGCGTTTCAAAGGAACCGAAATTACTGGGAGGATAAGCCGAGCTAAGCTGTGTGCATGTGCTCCGG
This sequence comes from Arma custos, assembly GCA_037127475.1. Classification (NCBI taxonomy): domain Eukaryota; kingdom Metazoa; phylum Arthropoda; class Insecta; order Hemiptera; family Pentatomidae; genus Arma; species Arma custos. The sequence goes on from CM073764.1 coordinate 74,882,745, forward strand.
GATTAGGGAGATTGCTTGTTTCTATCTCCTCCTCTCTCTTCTCTCTTCTCGTTCCTTGCCTTTTTTCTTTTTCAATAATATGGCTAAACTATTGCCTCGGTGATTCCTATTAGTTTGGTACTTTTTCTTATAGATTTGATATTATATTTATCAAGAAATTGGTACGAACTATGAGACACACACAAGTATAACTAATAAATACATCAAGGGAGCGCGGTAGCTCAGTGGTAGGGCGCTGAGTTGCTGTTTCGAAGGGTTCCGGATACAAATCAGGCTGTGGCAGATAAATTATTTAATCTGTTAAAATCTGCCTTAGCACCGTGTGGTATGAAAAGACCCTCCTGGAGCCCATCTAATCTCCTAAAAATTAAAGTGAATACCCTAAATTGTGACAAAAATCTGCCGGTTAAGCTTGATCTAGGACCTCTGCGCAATCAATCAATTCCCTGCACAATCGTTGTCCTAGAAACACTACTGTCTCTAGCACGTACTGATCCCAAGACCCTTGATGGGTTTTAGTGGTAGTTTGTTTATAATCGCAAGTACATCTTATTGGATATTGCAATAAAGACAACTCTGTTGATAAAATAAGAAAATTATTAACAATTTCTCTTCCGAATTTCGAAACACTGACATATCGCTGTAAGGTGTGGTAAATAAATTATTTTATCTGTTAACAGGCGGAAATGGACCCAGTGATATCTATTTTTAAAATTCCGAACCGAATCCACTCTGGCTCGTCCTATTTTCGTAGTGAACAAGTAGCGAAGTCAGGCAATGGCTGTAATAGGATTTATTGCTTATGTTACAACTCAATTTCAAGCTATTCGCTTCCCACCTTACAATCAAATCATTTTGGATATTCAGTCAGTAAATATTAATATTAAAATAGTAACAGTTCGGACATCTGGTGCTTCTTTAAAATTATGTAACAAGGGACACTTACTATTTGAATTTTTGGTGAGTGATGTCAAACCCATTTACATTGTTACATGTACGTTGTTTTCGATGTTCGGTTTTCGTACCGCTCAGATCATGCATGTCCATATTGCCTATTTACCGCAGTAATTAGAATTCAACGAACGCGAGCAAGTCTTGTGCTTTTGTAATTTGTGTAAATAAAGTATTCCATATAAGTTTAGAACTTATTGTTTTACATGTTATGGAGATCGCATGATTAAGGATGTTTGGGGAAAATCTATTAATCATGCGATGGATCATTATCATTTATTTCATCTTCGCTCTGGATTTCTTTCGGTGGATAGATTACTATTGATCAAAGAAAAACTTTAAAAGGGTGTCCCCTTTTTTTTCTATCAAAACGCTATCAACATTAAGTAATTCAGAGGCATGTTCCTCCCTATTATTTATTTTTTCGATACTCTTGGTATCTATGCTATTTATTTCTACATGTGGAGCTCAATAATAATACAAATTAATTCTTAATAAAATACTATAAATGTTTAAAAGTTTCTCTTTACTATTATTGATTTTTCTGTTATCTCACCCTGCTCCAACTCCCACAAGTAGTTGACACTGTATAAACAAACCTGATAAGATCCGAATGGAAAGAGATAAAAGTGATTCGGTGTTTAAAGTCTTATCGAATCTTTGACATTTTAATGTGGTTGTTCGGATCAGATAAAAATACGGCAGAGGGAACTCCCCTCTCAATCCTGTGGGATTCGCTTATTAGCTATTTCTTGCATCTACGACTTCATTAATGCGACTTCATTGCAATAAAGTAAAACTATAGTAAACACAATAAACAGTAAATATACACACTCTATACGTATCTATGCAACACAATATCAGATATATAATATAGTACCACTACAGGTTTTTATAAGTTCATAACAAGAGAACATGGAGGAGATTGTATTGTTTTCTGGATAACTGTTGTGCAAGGAAGTTATTTGTTCGATATCAAATTTAAGCACCAATTTTTTCCCAATTAAAAGTATCATCTTATTTTATTATTTTGATCTATTTTGTTTGTCAGTGTTCAGGCTACTTGCACGCCTGAAATTAATTACTTAGTATTTATTCGGTTTTTGTGATTTTTTTTTACAGTAGGTTTGATTCAGACTTCCGTCTTGATAGAGAAGTCGCACATTCCTATTCAGAAAAAAAATTGGTTTCATGATTTCTACTGAAAATATTGTTTCACTGCTTCATTAAAAATATAGAGAAAACCATTAAATTGAAATGAATATTTACTAATTACATATTATAATAATACATAGAGTAAAAAGTAGTTTCTGTTCTTCCCAATAGACGGTGTTTAGATAGTAGGTACCGTGATAAAATTTAAAATATCTAAATTCAAAAAAATCCCTCTCAAAACTCAAGGAATAAGTCATAATTTTATTTTATGATGGTCATAAATTTATTCTTAAATATTGAGAACCATTTAAGTTGTTTGTTTGTTGCGTTTAGTTTTTATTCTATTTTTTGATTGCTACTTCAATTTTTTTTACCTCAATCGGACCATCATATTCTCCTTGATATTTATATGATCAACAATAGTTGAGGCGTTTTGAAAACGCGGTTTACTAAGAAATTCAAAAATTTACTTTTTACGGAAAAACTATAATTAGAATTTAAAAAGTAGGTACAACAAACAACTACGTCTGAAATGCAAACGCAATTAAACATATTTAAATAAAATATTTTTTAAAATGAAAGATAGAGAAATGCTTGACTGGAAGCGAAATCATTCGAAGCTAATTGTATTGAATTTTCATGCTAAATTTACTAAACGAAATTATTAAATCTTACTAAGCATTGTAATTGAGTACTAATACCAACTATAACTTAGTAATAAAATGTAAACATAAAGTGTTCAGGAACAAAAGCAGATAAAAGATTTAAAGAATTTTGTACTGAATGACAATTGTTGACCTTGATAATATATGTGGTAGAAAGTGGTCCGGGTAGAGGTCAATAAGTTTCTCTTAGAATTGGAGAAAACTTTATTAATTAGCCAACGTTTCGACCTACCTTGTAGGTCTTCTCCTGGGCCATATGCAATATCATTTTTATTCTGAATTGTCTGTATTTTGCATATTTTGCCCCGGAGAAGACCTACAAAGTAGGTCGAAACGTTGGTTACTTAATAAAGTTTTCTCCATTTCTAAGATAAATTTATTGACCTCTACCCGGACCACTTTCTTCCACACTTCAAGAATTTTGGTTAGTTTAGTCTAGCAATTTCGTCCAACCCGCTCTTAGCCACCTCATTTCTCATTGTTTATCTCTGACGCCTCATTTTTTTTTTATACCGAAAACTCTCTACCACAAGAACACTAATGTTTTCCAGTCGATTCTAAGTATTTTCACTTCTTCTTACATCTGCTAACGCCTCAATTATTCAAGACATTTTTTTTTATGTTTTCACTTAACAACCTTCCTACTCCAATTTGACTTCAAACAACTCTGAACGACATAAACAATGTGGGCTTATTAATTGAGGACCCTCCCGCGTTACTAAGCGAATGATATGTCGGGAGAGACCTCCCCTGATTGAAGATATAAAGAAGGAAGCCGATGACAGATGTCCCCTGGAATACACCCTTGGCTATCGGAGATTAAAAGCCGTATCCCCAGACGATAATGACCCGAACCAACTGGAAGCCCATCTGGCTCCCGCGTCTAATGAGCCTCTTATCAAGTATTCATAGGCACAAAGTGATTAGAGCACTTGTTGATATCCTGATAGGATTAAAGTATTTGTCAACCGGGCCTTTATTGCTTTAGCTCTCTTTATATCTAATTTGGGTTTTGGGTTTTCAGATAATATGATTATCTGTGTTTTGTAGCATAATTTTTTTTTTTATGGATGGTCAGAGAATCATTTCATTACGTTCTTAAGCGTTTATCTCTATAGGAGGCATTTCCACTACAATCCCATGAAAGACAGCTGTTTGCACATTATGCAGGTGATTTGCCAGGTCAGATTCCTTTAAGGCCCATTTATTAATAGGAATCCGATGGGCTTGACAGATTATATATTTTATCTTCCACTGCCTTACTGAACCCGGGATATTTAGTACAGAAACTCAGTGACCTCATTTACTCCCCTCAGTTTAAAAATGGACTTTGATTTTTTATTGATGAATAAAAAAGATAATTGAATTTTTAATTATCTTACTAATATTATAAATGTGAATGTTTGTATGTTTGTCTCTCTTTCACGCAAAAACTACTGGACGGATTTGGATGAAACTTTACAGTAATATAGGTTATACATCAGAATAACACATAGGCTATAGCAAGCGCAGATTTAGGGGAGTGCGCACGGGGGCAAGTGCCCCCCCTTACCTACTGTTTGTAGGTATTGTGGAGAATCCATTATAGGACATAAATAAAGGCAAATCACATGATAATAGTTGTTAAAATAACGGAAAGAACATGAGTGAAGCTTTTATTTTTGATATCCTACTAATCTTACTTCTTACTTATACTATAAATGTGAATATTTGTATGTTTGTCTCTCTTTCAAGCAAAAACTACTGGACGGATTTGGATGAAACTTTACAGTAATATAGGTTATACATCATAGGCTACAGCAAAGGCAGATTTATGTGGGGGCACGGGGACATGTGCCCCCCGCCGTTATAGTACATAATTAAAGGCATATCAGGAATTTGTAGATAGGTTCTTTGTATAGTTCAAGAAAGAAATTTGGATAAATCCACCCCAAGGGTTTCCCATTTAATATAATAGGGGTTCAAAGGTTGTATAGAATCCGTCAGTTTTGAAGTTAGACATCTAAAATTTTGGATATACGAGTAACTTGTAGTTAAAAAAAAAATTAAGTTATTTATTTAAAATGATGAAAACTCTCACGAAACTTTAAGTGGCAGACCAAATTCCACGCCAGCGAAGTCGCGGGCAAAAACTATTAATATATATGTGTATATATATTATATATATTTGAGAGGAAAATAGTTGATTGGAGAATGTGTCAAATGCAATCAAATAATAATATTTTTTTTATTTTTGCATCAAATGCAGTAAAAATGTACAAACGTAAGTAATCAATTAAGGTGCTTTAGATATTTTTTTCTGGTATAATTAGTCACCTATAGCATAAAACTTGTCTATATCAACTTAACGAAAATTGAATAATTCAGTACTAAATTAAATAAGTACTTTGAAACCTTACGACAAGGTTTTGATAGATACCAAACAAATCTTTTACTTAACATATTTTTCTCTTGCTCCTCCACTAATGATTGTACTTCGAAAATGTGTCATTTTTCTTACGATTACTTTATTTACCGTTTAGTAAATCAGGGAATCGAATAGTAAACTCCTCTTTATTATTAAATCAAAAATGTTTTAGATTTATCATAATATATATTATATCAGATACATCACAAAAACAGAAGGTAATAGTTATAGAGAATTTTCGAGAATTAATATTATAAGCGTTATTTAATGCCTTTATGTTATGTTATTATTTGTTACTTCATGTTATTCCTTATATATTATTGGATGATTCTCTATAACTATTCTCTCTGTTTTTACTACATCTCCCTAAAGCGCTCCCCATTTTCGTTATATATTTTTTATCACTCTAATTCCTAGATGGCTATATATTTTGTTATTCTTTATTGCATACATTATTCTTATTCTTATCAGTATGCTACATACATATATATATATATATAGGTACAATATTTCCTTGCTTTTATTTTTGTTTTGTTTTCTCCTTCATTTACCTTTATTGTAGTAATCTTGCGCTAATTTATTCTTATTTGTTCTTTTAATGTCTGATAACATTTTTGTTTCAACTGATTTAATGTTTGCTATCTTCAATATTTTGTAGTTTAAGTTTTATTCTAATGTTGTACTTTCAATTTAGCGTTAAGTTTTATGTATAAATAAAACGAGAAATGCAAAACACTAAGAAAAAAAATATGAAAATAAAATTGTGTGGGAAGTACTATAGATGTACGGAACGTGCAGAACAATAAACGTCCTTCACGTATGGGTACTGCATGAAGGGAACAAATATATATACCGGAAAGAGTATATATACCGTTATTTTATTTTACACATATGTTGTTATATATTGTTTTAATTTATATATATCTTGTATATTTAGCTCTGAAGATCCTCATACAAGACTGAAAAGACAAGAAACTGCTCGACGTTTTCGCCTACTTCAACATTTACTGGACAAACGTTCTAAGCTGCCAATTAATTACAAAAGACTCATTTACATGACAGTTATCAGACCTATTTGGACATACGGAGTTGAGCTTTGGGGCAGTACTAGACCATCCAATTCATCTCGTATCCAATCCTTACAATCCAAAATCCTTCCTAAAATCCTCAAGTCACTAACAAACTCATCCACCATGATCTTAATATCCCATATGTTGCTGAGTTGGCCCAAACTAGATACCTTTACTTTCATGACAAGCTCCATACACACTTGAATCCGCTAGTCTCTCAACTTGCTTCCCGTAATATTCCTGATAACCCTCCGAGGCGTCTGAAAAGAAGATGGCCTCGTGACCTTCTACTATAAAACTTTATTGGAGTGCTACCGATGGGTAGTTTCTTCACAAGTTTTTTTTTGTTTTCATGTCATTTGTTCATATCAGCAAATTTACTTGATGTAATATTATTACAGTTGTAAATATCAATAAATTGTTTAAACAAATAAATATAAATAAATATCAAACGTTGGCTTTAATAATAAACAGTTTACTTACCTCAACCCGGACCATTTTCTTCCTCAACTATATTTAAGAGAAAACATGCAATGTGGGTCGAAGCTACTTCAAATAAGTTGTTCTGCCTATTTAATAAAAAAAACTTCTGACCTTCACCGGGACCACATTATGTCTCATATATATATATATATATATATATATATATATATATATATATATATATATATATATATATATATATATAGGTACAATATTTCCTTGCTTTTATTTTTGTTTTGTTTTCTCCTTCATTTACCTTTATTGTAGTAATCTTGCGCTAATTTATTCTTATTATTATATATATAAGGTCAGCTATCCTTTTACGAGACAGATATATCTTAATTTGTTTCTTATATGATATAATTAAGACTTTTGGAGGAATCCGCTAAATCAGCAAACGTTGGATGCTTTGCAGAACAATGGGACAAGACTATACCTGAGGACGATTTGAAGAAAGATAATCTCTACGAAGAGTAAGGAAGTGGCGGCTGCGGCTGGCAGGAAGCCCTCAATCATATACTTAGCCTCAACCAGCCTCTGTATTTCACTCTCTCCATTCAATCTCTACAATCTCACCGCCTAACTGTTCTTATATATCCCTATGTATTTATTTATGTATTATATATAATTCAATATTACATTATTAGCGAAAACAATATAGTAATTGAAAGAAAGATACACGTTTAGCTAGATACAACAAAAGAGTGAGATTCCAGGTAGAATTGGTGTTATACCAGGTTTCTAAGTTATTATCTCACATCAGTATCACAGTCACATCAGTATCGCCATCTCGTTTACAATAACTTATATCATAAAAAATACAAATATTGTGTAAATAACCACAACTCTGTGTTTCAATCTCTCCCAGCTCATAAGTCGTAATAAGTTCTCCACTCCACATGATAAATACACGGATCATTTTAAACGTTATATGTTTAATGAAGTTAATTTCGAGTTCAAAAAATGTTTAAGAAAGTTATTCGATTCAGTAAATTCTATGTCAACATGGCTAAGAAAAGCTGAATCACCAGGTTTTTCTCCAATTGAAGGTGTCCTGCAGACTGTCTTTTTACAACTGCAAGCTCACTACATACTACACTCAACCAAGCACCCATTAGTCCAGTAATATTCCTGATAATCCATAATTGAATAATGGTAATAATAATAGTGGTAATGAATATTTTTCTTTTCACCATTGAGAGATACAACACCATCCCGTTCTAGGAAGGTGTTTTAAGTATTGAGAAATTCAGCAAATTCGCCTTTAGTTTGAGAAGATTTCAGCTGGGGAAACAAATTAATTCATAATTTATTAATTAATTTACTTCTCCTTTCTACCCTGAGGTGAAACCATCACATCCACATCTTACTGCTAGGATATTGACTTAATAGAACAAAAACTTCCTGCATTGGTTAACGTTTAGTTTCTTCACTGCCTGGCTAACACGACAACGATTTCGAATACGAACTCCTCCCATACCCACCTTAGGGTGTTTAAAAAAAAAAGTAATACAAATTTTCAGATTTTTTCAGAGGGATCGAAAATTTGATAAAAGTTGGAAACTGTTTAGAAAATAAGTGGAAATACTTTGATTACTTGAAATGGTTTTATTAAATAACCTTTCCTTTTGGAAATGGACATTTCATATGACACGACCCATTACCATACTCCCGTTCTTCAGTAGAGTTTCATTGGTTCTATGTATTTTTCTATACGTTTTATATAAAGTATATAACGGTTGTTGTCTAGATATAGATATATATTACGACCTACATAGGGACAATGGCCAGCCTCAGCCTTATCAATTTGGGACTACAAGGTGATGATATAAAACGGGGCGGCGGTAATAGGCCGAGGTGGCCCTACACCATTAATCTGGAGTCTGTCTTTGATTGACAAAGGGCGGAGCGGCCTCAATGGCTGGAAGGGCCGGTATCAATCATGTTGCTCCGCGATGCATCTTCTATTCACCAGCGCTCTCCGGCCCTCCCGGGCTAAACAAATGAGCCAGCGCTATAACTTTTTAGCCCTTTATCGCCTCTTCCTTATCAACAAAAGGGTTTCCGGATTAAATAGTAGCAATATAGATTGTATTCGCTGTCGATTCTTACCAAATTTATAAGCCTCCATTTTGTAAAAAAAATAAAAAAATACAAAGGTAACCAAAATTTCATGTGAGTAGAGGTCAGCAATATTTTAGGACTGTTAAGATAAGTGAATATGATAGAAATCTCATAAAATAAATATCTCACAAATTTCGGAGCACCCACTAGTATTTAGTTGTAGTAATTCTGGAATTTATTTAATTAGGCCACTGACCAATCAGAACTTATGGGAAAAATATTAAGAAGAATATGGGGCTGAGTGTCCGGAGTAGAAGAAGGAATGAGGAGCCGATAGTGCTGTATGGAGAGCCAGACGTGGTGGCATTAATAAAGAGAGCCAGAAGTAGATGGATGAAACATGTCGAAGATTGCCACAACACAGGATACCAGAAACCAGGCGGCAAGTAGAGGAAGTCCTCGGACCATGCCTGGATGATATGGCGAACGAATTTTATAGGAAGGTTCTGGACGGCGTTAGGTTAGCAAGGTTGGAATGATGTTGGCTAGGATCTGCGGAAATCTAGGATTCCTGTTACTCTTGCAGAGGATACAGTGAGAGATGAATGGCAGATGTTGGTTCATATAGGTTACTTTTACATATGGCAAAAAAGAAAAAAACTACAACGGTTAGGATGTAATAAAAGATTTTAGATCACAACGATTAACTTTCCGTGGATGATTAGTTGTGATTCTATTGTTTAGTGCTGGGGGTCTCCAAACGGTGTTACTCAATGACCACTTATACTTCCACAAGAAGTCCTATGGTCTAAGGACATACTTAGCTAAGTTACTTCAATTACTTTACATAAAAAATAAAAAGTAGAATCGTTTGTATTTGATTAAAAAAATTATTAATAATGAAGCGAACCTTAAGGCCCACTTTAGAATTTCATACTTCTCTTCGATTATATATCTCCGTTATTGGATTTTCGCCGAAACCCAAACTCATAAAATCAATCTTAATACAATCCATCCACCTTCGCCAGTAGATTGTAGTAGTTGTAGAGGCTTTAGTGTTTCAGAATATATGTTGTGCATGGGGGTGATTTGCCAGTAATCACGCTCAACCGTCTGGTTTTCTTCCAATTTAGGGTCTTCTAAACATTATAGAGAATGGATGAGCCTCCAAGGGTGTTCGTAGATCCCACAATGTCCATAAACAGATTAAATTATTAATCTACTATAGTTGAATTTGAATCCGGAACCTTTAGTGTAGCAACTCCGCACTTAACAAACTCTACACCCAATAGTATTCTATTTCGTCTTATCATTAATTAATGATAATGATTATAATATTAATATTAATGATAATAAATATTTTGCTTTTCTGAAAGTCCTATCTATCAAAACATAATAAAGAAAAATATTGACGGAACATCAAAAGGTCCTAGGAATGAGCTCATCGAACCGTTATTACCGAAATTTCGTCTTCGGCTTTCCGTTTTTTCCTCTTATATTTCCTATTTTTTTCTCTTTTTTGTGTGTCTTTCGTTTCTTCCGCCCCTCTATTATTTTTTCGCGTATTGGAGAGAAAACGGGGACAAACAGAGTGGAGTAGCCGACGGCGCGGAGGCCCTCAGAAGGAGATCCTTTTACAGATATTTCCGATGGAGGTAACGAGGAGACCACAATGGTATTAGAGCTGGAGGCCACTTAGAGTTGGTCTTTGTGGTGGACACTCTTTGTCCCCCTCCGCTCGCTTCCTCTCGCTCCGAGCCACAATGAGCCCGCTCGTTATGTTATTAGTAGCCAGGCATCGGATCGGGAACAATTAAAACAAGACTTCAGGATCTTGGAGTGCTCTCAATCGACCTGGTGGGAACATTCGGGCCAGGACCTAACGTACTCGCCGAGTCAAGAGTCACATTGTGTGTGAGCGAATCAGCTGGGCTCTTGGAATTCTCAACTAGACTCGACATCCGGGCAAGGGATTTGAGGAGCTTTTAATTCCTATCGCAACCAATAACGGTAAAAATTAAGTTTGTCCCAGTTATTATTAATAAGACTGTCATAAGAACCTTCACAATCATCAATGACTGTTATGTCCCATATTGATGCTGATTTGCCGAAACCCATAGAAATCCTCTCATGACGAATTTTATTCCCACTCAACCCACTAGTATCAAAGATAGTTAGGTATCTGTTCAATTCCCGTTAACCCTGGGAGATGTCCGAAAACAAGATGTCCTTAAAAGAAGAATTTAGTCATTTTAATAACTAAAATTGTGTCATCACCCAAACAAAGTGATACATCTCAAGTAAACAGCACAATCGTTTTGCTATAATCTGTTCAAGATGAACAATCATATGTTATTGTCAGGGAGGTCACCTGTAGTGTAGTGGTGCAAAATAGCCTTTTATACCCACAGTTCGTAATCCTGCAGTTGTCTTTAAAAAATTCCTTGGTCCCCGTCCTTCAGGACGGCGTATAATGGGGGTCCCGAATCTCAGCTGTTTCACCTATTCGTTAAAGATGCCTATCCAAATAAACCTGGATAAGCCAAATTTATGACTCCCACTTTAGCATTAATTTATTTTCTTAAGCTACTAATACTGAAGAATTTTTCGTTTAAAAATAAATGAATAAATAATAATTTGTGAATAAACAGTAATTGTAAAAACACTGGGTCAATAGCTCCGTGCACATATGCTTTTTAGTGTACTCTGCTGTTTCTAGACCACCGGTTGTGCAGCGAAATGATTTGGCCAAGATCATTACTAACTTAGCATTCCCATTACTCCATTTACAGAGGCTATGTGAGCATAGAGAGGATGTATGTTTATTAGAAAATAAATGTAGGATAGTTTATATTTACTTCAAGTATTTAGTACTTGTTATGGAATGTACGGTTTCTGACCCAAGAAGGTGATTCGTCAGAAATTCCTCTCAAACTAAATGATTCACTTCATTTTATTGAGACTGTGTGAACCACGGAAAGGTTCTGCCGACACCAATAGCATTTATATCCCTATTAAATGATATATAGGAACAAATAAGTATCTGTCACAGCCTTTTATTTCTATTTTCTGGAAATAACCGGTCGCTGTCCCATACCGGACAAGACCAATGACACAAAGATCTATAGATTCATTTTTGCTAACTAGGATAAAATATATATATGGGGCGATTGTTAAGGCCCGTATAAAAGGACGATCGAGAAAATGTCCAAAATATCATTGGCTCTTATTGTGGATTACTGGACGTCAATCTGTGGCGAGATGCGGGCCCACTTTATTGGATAACGAGCCAGAGCAAGAAAAAAAACCCTCAAATCCTAAGAGATGTGATAGTAGGGGCCATATTGCAGGGGACAATAGAATCAGTGTTACAATAGCCAGGGGTGAATCAGGCAGCCCACCGCAGCAATCTTCCGTCTTAGTCTCTCAGCCTTTATATTAAATCCATTCCATCTACTCTATATACCACTATATATATATATATATATATATATATATATATGTAGTAGTAGACATTTATTATATTATAATTATTTTTTTGTTGAGTAATATTGTTGACCTCATATATACAAAATCATCAAGTACCACTACTACCCGAGAAAGATAATTCTTATATGTATATATATAAAAACCTGCAAAACTACTCGTGAACGGGTCTAGGATTCAGTACATGGTAGAGACTGTACTGTTTCATGGAAAATGGTCGTGCATGGAGGTAATTTGTCGTAGACCAGCTTCAACCGCCAGATTTCTCCGCCTTATTTTGGTTACCCACTTTATAGAGGCTGGGTGAGCCCCCCGGAGGGACTTAAATCGCATATGATTCATCTCTGGCTTCTAACAGACTAAATAAAAGTCTTGCCACCAGTGGGATTTGAACCAGGATTTTCGGCATGGCAACACAGCGCTCTACCACTGAGCCACCGGGACCCGGAGGAGGTAAAAATTCTCTTTAGTAACAACAACAGTTTATTTTTAAAGCCAACAGCCAATTGTCAACTCTTGACCTCACTAATAGGCCTGCAGAAGACGTGCTAAGAGGATCGAAACGTTGGTATTAAAAATAAACAGTTCTTCTAACGATAGAGAATTTTTTCTGACTTCCACCAGGATCTTTTTCAACCTCTTCAAATTATTTTAAAATATATATATATATGTATGTACATAATATAAGTATAATATAAATATTAGCCTATTGTATACAAAGTTTTTATTGATGTAATATTTTGTTTTCGTGTCAACCTATTAGGAACAACTTTTTGTTTAGTATTTTGTCGTGCTCGATTAGTTTAATTATAAACATTTTTCACAATGAACCTAACCAAGCTAATCAGGTGATGTCCTCGTATACTTATGAATATCCTTATGTTTAAACGTAGTACTTTTGATTATTAGTTTTTGAAGATAGCAAAGTTTATAAGCCTTATACCGTTATCAGTACTAATTTCGTGTAAACTTTCCTTACCGATCGTCGAATAATATACCTCTTCCCTTCCCACCTTTGCATTCGCGTCCCCTAATATTATTTTTATAAAGGTTCGCGGTAGTTTATCGTAGACCCACTTTAATTCATCATAAAATTCGCATTTAATTTCGTCATCATTATCTTCGGTATGGAAATCTATATTTATGAGCGCGATTTTAATCCAACGCCCCTGAAAGACAGCCACTGATATTCTTTCACTAAAAAACTGCACGTCTCTTAGTCCGGAAAGCAATCTATTCTTCACCAAAAACCCAGAACCTAAACAATAGTGTCCGCTTCCTCCATACCAAATAGTGTGCTTCCCTTCCTTCACCGAACCCTCCCCTGGCCAGTGAACCTCTTGTAGCGCCACGATATCTAAATTGTACCATTTAACCTCATTTGAGACCGACTTTAACAAGTGCCTATATGCAAATCTCTATATTTCAACCTGCGCCATCAATCCCCTGAAGCAGTCCCCATCCGGAAACCCGAACGGATAATGAGCGTTTTACCTCAAAAAGATCCACGACTATTAGTGTTATACGTCACATTCCTTCAGCAAGCCTTGGGACTGCTCTCATTGTTGGTCAGCGATTCCATCGGACTTAACCGGGAGGAACTTCTAGAGAAGTTCCACAGACCATCCCCACATCCACCCGTTGGACGCTCCCTACGCGGTACTGAGATACATGCGTGGATCATATGTTCATACCAAATACAAAACATCCAAAATCGTCAAAACATCACCAAAATCCTCTCGTTCTTTCTCTTTCTTACTCTCTGTTACCCGATCTTTTTGTCAGAAGAATAAATAGATAATTGCCCTAAAGGCCTGCTTGGAAAACATAAATCAGTTCAAAAGTTTTATATTTCTGTAAAAGGAGTAAAAAATATAAAAAGTCAAATTTGCTGAAGGCGATATAACGCAGGTGCAAAAGCAACATAAACGAATAATGATAATAATCTACTTATTACCTGTTTTTATTTATCCTAGATTTAAAAAATATTTAATAATGAAAAATTTATAATTAGGGTTGGGGATGGTTTGTACAGTATTAACCCTGCGTACTAACCAGAGGACCCAGAAGGGCTCGAAGTAATAGAATAATTTGACAGATAAGGTAATGGAGTTAGCCCACGGATATCCTTAATTGGGGAGGCAGCGGGGGATTTCCTTATCGTCTTCATTTCCGCTTCCTGGCCGCCATGTCTTTTGTCTATGGCCGATATCGCTGGCTAATTGTCTTTATTTACGACCTGGGGGCGGCTTTAGCAGGTGGCTCTGGGGATGAGGACCCTGTTCCCTAAGGAGGCGGAGGTATGATGTATCGTGTATTTGTACCTGGGGAGGATACATGTTATAAAATAATACATATTTTTATGTCTTAGAAATCGATTAACTATATTATTTATTAATAATTAGAATTTTGGTGCTTGATATCAGTTCATCAGGTTGTCACTTCCAGTTAAGTCACAACAATTTTTAACTTGTTATGCTTTTCTTTTTTTATTTCTCCGAAATGAGAATATTAATATTAGGGGGTGTAATTATGGGAAATGTGTATATTTCGATAGTTAATTCATCAAGAAATGGATTAATTCTTTGATAATCTTTTCTCAACAACTTTACTTAGAAATGATAATTGAAACATTTATTTTCTAATGAAATGATTACGGAAATATTCACATATCTCACAGTTACACTATTTTTCCCTAATAAATCATTATTGTTTTTATTTTCGAGAATATTAATAAGGAAACGAAAGGCATGTTAAAAAATATCATGACTTAACTCGAAGCGACATCCTGCGAAACTGATACCAAGCACCCTAATTTCTAGGAGAACGGTATTAAGGAGAGTTCATTTGTCCGAGATCACACTCGTACATAACTGCATTCTCTTTTCCATACTAAAGCGCAGGATAACTTGTATTTTTGGAAAATATAAAAAAATGAAATGAATAAACCGTCGAACGATAATCTGGGGAACCGATACCATTTCATTTTAGTTTAGGTTTGGACATGCTGAATTACTCTTGTACCACTTTCCGTTTGTTTACTCATATTTTCGGATCAGTTTGTGTAGTACTTATGTTTCGTAACTTAAGTGCAATAAGACATCACGATTTATTCCGATTGTTAAAAAAAAGTGTACATTTAATGTAAATAAAATTATTAATATCAGTTATGTCAGTTATTTGTAAAGACTCCAAACGAATATTTCTGCTCATCTCTAGAGAATTTCCCAGTTTCGTGCTCACCTTTGATAATTCAATCTCCTTTTTATCATCCGGATGGCTTGGCCCTGTTGTAATCAGTTCTAAATAAGCTTAATTCGCTCTGAGCTAAGCTTATTAAGATCGGACCCTCTACCATCCATTGTAAGGAAAGATCCTTCATAAGACGGCGGGGATTGGCAGCACTGTAAAAAGGGAGGGGGGTGTTTCCCAAGAAATTTAATATGAGTCGCTCACCCCCGCGGTCGTCATGGCGACGTCACCCCGCGTCATCTCCAAGGAGACGTCACTCTCGCGTCACCTTCCCCTAGGAGCCTTCATTAATATACCTCCTTGCTTAATATAACCTCCATGGTATTCCTTCCAATGTCAGATGTATTCCTGGCTGCACGTCATGGTCCAGTCGTGTAATCCCGAAGCCGCCATACTTCATACCAACTGTTTGAATCGACTATAAATTCTCTACAATAGGAAATACTAAATACACAACCTTACATAATTCAATACATAAAGCACATTTTTCACTACTTTAGTCATGCAATGCTCTGTGCTTCCAAAACATATTAGATTTCTTTTTTCATAACCCACGGCTACATGTACGTGAATTTGGTTTAATAATCTTGAAAAGAACGATCCATAAAATTATGACATTACTTCCTTATTGTCTCTAATAAAGCTCTAAAATATTCTAAGGAAGAAGAGAAGAGAGATAGATTAATAACAGAGTCGAGTAGTCATTAGGTAACTTCATCATTTATTATATTAGTTTATAGTTAATATCATTCCATTCGACAATAAATAGACTTTCTTCTCACAAGTGGGCTATACAAATTCATGAGATTAATGTTTATTAGTTTTTTTTAAAGTCGTCCGATTATTGTTGTATTATCATTTCTTATTAGTTGATTGAAAGATGTAAGGTGCCAGGTATGGATCCAGTCTGACTGCTTTGATGCATTTCCCTCCAGTAAAGGTTTGAGACAGGGGGTGGACTGGGCTGTCTCCTTATTAATCTTGCACTGGAGAAAGTTAAGGCTTTGATGGGTTGAAAGAGTGGCAGCGGACCCACGGAGCCCGCTACGGATCAGAAGCTGGAGAGCGTCAGCACAAAATCGGGACGAATGGCGGCGGCTCATTAAGGAGGCCAGGACCCACCCAGGGTTGTAGCGCCATTAGTTGATCGTTACTCCAAAAACATTATCGTATTGTAAGGATTTCCATAAGGTTCATTCAATGTTATTTTCTAATTGTAAAAACTTCTAGAATTTGTATACCTCATTCTGTTGCATATGTTACATAAGTGTATGTAAGGATAGAGATAGTTGGGGGTGGAGTCAATTAAAACACCATGATAAGTGCATACGTATTTATTGTGTGCCGACGTTTCGACCTACATTGTAGGTCATCTTCAGGACAAATATACAGAGTGGCGACGAGGAAGGCCAACTGCCAACTCAGCTCAACTGCCAACTTCTCTAACATAAATACATATGTGTATGTTTGTAGTAAAATCAATTAAGGATATCGAAGATTTGCTTCATAATTCTCGCAACTGCCTAATCCTATATATATTTTTTTATCAACTGTACGGCTTAAGTTATTCAAAATCTTAAAAACTTTTGAGACGCCGTCAGAACTCATTAAAAAGCATTAGAAATATAAAAATCTTTCACAAATTTATTTCCAATTTCCGAAAATTCCAAATTACATAAGTTTATCTAAAAATTAACCGATTGGTTTTTCGATCCCGAGAAATCATATCGATAATACTTTAATACATATACCTTTATACATTTTTGGGTCTAAGATAAGAAGCTGAAATGTTTTGTGGCCGCAAATTTACAAATATATTTTCGCATCTATGAACCCTTCAACTTCTATGCTTTATACTGTAGGGAATAAGTAAATACAGTTTTTGGCATTATTAGATGAGCAATTGGAACCTTGAAATTAATCTATGACCAGAAAATGATCTATCCCAAGCTGTTAACAGATAATTAAATTATCTACCACAGCCTGGGACGTTCGGCACGGTAACTTAGCGCTCTACCATTGAGCCACCCCGCTTCCTTCTTTTTTTTATCAATTTACAAGATTAAAAAATAAAAACTTCGTTTATTTACGACCAAAGGTATATAAAAATCCAATATTCTGAATTTCTCTTCATTTTTCGTTATTATTGTACTCTTTATAATAAGGAAAATAAGAACACATTACCATAAAAAATAAAATAACAAAACTAGGCAGACTAAATTTTCTGAAATTAGGCGGCACTCCTTTTTGCTCAGAAAAACTTGAAACATTAAACAGTGGAATGATTAATTAAATCATGCAGTATGCTTGAATATATTATATAGTATTATTATTATATTATATTATATTATAGTATGTGCCCTGCAATAAACAACTATGTTCCTTCTAAGAACTATGCAAGTTATCGGGCTATACGTGGACAGTCTTACATGGAACATACCACACATTAATCCACATTTTCTTGACTACAGATCTTCACTTGATATGCGAAAAAAACGAATATTCTACAATGCTATACTAAGACATATTGAGTAGAAAACGGGAGTTCAGCAAAACAGGCCCGTGTGGAAAAGATACTAACAACTCAGTCCAAAATTCTAAGAAAAATTGTTAGTGTTTCTTGTTTCATTTCGAATAACACTATAAACAACTTCATGAACATTCCCACTATGAAATCATATATTCACAACAAATACATGACATTCCACTCTTCGACACATCATCAAAATCCACTCTTTCTCTTTCCTAGTCTCTGTTATCTGGACTTCTTTCGTGAAGACTAAAAAGACAATGACCTAGGAACCTGCTCAGAAAACAATAACCAGTTCAGAAATTTTATATCTGCTATTATAGGAGGTTGAAACATTCAGATCAAATTTGTTGGTAGCGATACTGGGCAGTTGCAAATGTAACATAAAAGAATAAGAAATAATATAATGCTGTTTGATACTCCTTTAGTGTATTGATCAGTTAATACTTAATAATAATAATTTTCACTTAATTTGTTTTTTATTTTTGTTTTTGGGAATAATTAATGCTCTTTAATTTTCCCTAATGAAAATTTCCACTTAGTCCCGATGCTAATAAAAACATGAAAGAAATAAAGGAAAAAACCCATTGAAGAAGAAAATTCATTTTTACTGAATGTTTTTTATGTGTGTGAGTAAAAAGTGAAAACCCTGGCTAGGGAAAATGAGGACTCCGTTATGAGGCACGGCCGTGTCCCTCTGCTTCGGGGAAATCCCGCTTCATCAATAATTAGTTTTTTGCCTCCTCGTCTCCGTGAAAAGAGTTGCCTAGGAAAAAAAAAAAAAAAATGAGAGTCATGGTTTTAATTCGGAAAGGTGGGGCTTACATAACGGAGAACCTCATCTGCCAATTTTCTTCTTATATTCATTATCCGGTCTTTTTTGTATTTCTTTCTCCCGGTAGATGAAAAACCGGTTATTCGTCCTCACGTCCTAATTTCGATCAGTAAAGCAAACATTCCGATAATAAAAAAAAAATTATTGTTTTTCAAATAATAGAAAAGATGCTCCCTAAGCAGGTCAGCCATTTCCTTAAAGGAATCAATATTGAATAATCGTCTTGGTTGCTTACTTGTTATTGTTTATTTCCTAAACATGACGTAGCATTCATTCATTGGGTTGTCACACATGAAATGTCAGATTTTTTAAATCCTAATCTTTATAAAGCATTAAAGCGTTTCCTATTGATTCCTAACAAATTATTTACTACAGATAATAAGCACTTGTATCTATTTGCAAACTGTGCTTGTTTTTTTTCCCAAGTAGGCATACAGATTTTAGTATAATTTTAACCGTGGCCATGGAAACACGCGATTTCCAAACGATTTTTTTTATGAGTACAAACTTGGTCATTCCGCTGCTCAGACAGCAAGAAATATTTATCATGCGATTGGTGAAGGAAGTGCTCACGAAGGAACCATCCGTCGTTGGTTTACAAAACTTTCCTCAGGAGATACGACGTTAGAAAATCTGCCCCGTGGGTGGCCTCAAACATCAATAAAGAACGAAGATCTTAAGAATGCTGTATTATGTGTGCCTCATAAAACAGGCAGATAATATGCATCAGAGCTAGGCACAAAGTTTCCAGGTATTTAAAATTTTTGATCGGAAAGGCAAAAAAGCTCGATTTCTGGGTCCCACACGAGCTCAATAAACGTCAGCAGTTGAAACATCTAGAGACGTGTGTTTCTTTGCTTGCTCGTCAAAGAAACGAACCATTTCTCGGCCGCTTAATAAATTGTAACGATATGTGGTTCATGTATGACAATCGACGCCGATCTGGTCAATGGTTAGATGCCGGTCAGCCTCCTGGGCACATGCCAAAACACAATCTCCACCCGAAAAAGTTAATGGTGGTCTATAGCCGGGGGTCATTCATTTTTTTATCTACCAAAGGGAAAAATAATTTATTCAACACCATACTGCCAAAAAATTAACCAACTGCATCAAAATTTGATCAAGCAGCAGCCGGCACTGGTAAACAGGAAAGAACCTATTCTCCTTCATGATAACGCCCGACCTGATGTTTCAATAGACAGAATAAATTAAAGGAGTTGGGCTATGAAGTCTTACCATACCCCCTATATTCCCCTCATCTATCCCCTACAGACTACCATTTTTTTCTGAGTTTGGACAACTTTTTATGAGGAAAATTGTTTACCAATGATTTAGACATTAAAAATGCATTTTCTAAATTCCTTTCAGCACGTCACTCAACGTTTTTCAAATCTGGGATAGAAAACTTGGTAAGCCGTTGGCAGAAGTGTATCGAAAATGATGGTATATAGTTTGAATAAAAAATATGTTAGATTTGATCTCAAATTTTTATTTTCTTCCTTGTTCTAAAAAAGGTCATTTAATGTATGACAACCCAATATTCTGTTTATTATCTGATTTTATTAATATATTGATTCTCTATAATTAGTTAATATCCAGTCATGATTCGTACTTTTTAGTTATTTCATTTTTATTTTACTTTTTTTAAATACTGTTCTATTCTATCCTATTGCCATTCAGTAAAAATCACTATTAAACTTTCTCAATTTAATCTAACTACTAAATTGATTGGAATAACCTTATTGAAATACTGTAATGAATTTGATGAAACAAAGAAGTCCTCGAAGTGGAAGTGAGTTCTGGATTTGAACGAAAGTTTAACATTAGTTTCTGCTGAAACTGAACTGAAAACAGTCCGGGTGGAGATCAAATTATAAATAGGAAGAACTATTGGAAAGGCAACGTATCGCCCCTCATTCCAGGCCTTCTTCAGGGCTTATCATATCTTATCGTATCTTATCGTATCTTGTGTATTTGCCTCTCAAAAAGACCTACAATGAGGGTCGAAAAGTTGGCTTTCCAATAGAAGAGATGTTTTTTACTTATTCTATTCATCAATATTTCGTTACGTCACTAAATAATTATTATTTCGTGAATTGATATTATTCCTAAATACTTTTCGAGGTCTCAGGTCAAATGAACTTCTAAAATGATTCAATAATTTTTAAAAGTGAAAGTGAATAATTCACAGATGATAAAAAATATTCTTGTAAGTCACTATTTTATAAATTCGGTATCTAATACTTAAAATTTAAGTTGTATTTTTGAAAAAAAATTTGTTTATGGTAGATCAATAATTTAGTCCCATCCAGGGCTCAGCCAACCTTAGAATGGATTTATTATTCTTAAGACGGGTACCCTGAATTGAAGGTAGGTTGGCAGTTGAGCGTAATTTCGGTGAAATCACCTCTCTGCACGACCATTGTACATGTACAGTATCTCCCAAATACTGAGCCCAATACCCTTCATGTATTATTGCGGTACAAGTTTTATTATTATTAATATTTTTTTGTGTTGTGAGGTTATATGAGCTACTTCGAAAATATGTTTCGTAAAATTATTGATTAAAATATTCTTTCAGAGATAATATAAACTATTCAAGGAAACCACTATGTTTTTATTCCTTGGAAATCTAAAACGTGTAAGTAATGTTGCATCTCTGAATTGTTTTTCAATTTCATGGTATATAATTATTTAATCCCTTAATAACCACGTATGTACAATGTGTGATCTGTTGAACCCTGCCAGGGCGTACCCATCACTATCATTACTAAAAAGTAAAATACCTCACTTTATGGTCAGATGAAGTCGAGAGTGATGCAGGCAGCATCATTGGCTCCAGTGCTTGGAAGACCTTGGCGCAGGACAGAGAAGAGTGAAGGCGACGCCTTGATGCTGCCAGGACCGGTGCTGGGTTGCAGAGCCAGTGATAATAAAATACCTCACTGAAGAATTGTTGCATACAAACAGTAAAGTTTCTACCATATACTGAGGTTAAGATCCTTCATTGGTTGCAGTGGTACAGGCTGTTCATTTATTTTTTATCATCTAAAAAACAGCTGTTGAGGTTAATATTATGGACGATAAAGTTCATGAAACCTAATGGTTCAATACTGCTCCTACCCTCTCAACGGATTTTGAGGGGAGGCGTTCTCTTTCATAGGTCGGATTATATTTCAACTAAGGCGTTTGGTATTACCTCGAGTGGACGTCCATTCAGTTGAAATCGGATCTCACCGCAGACTGCCCCTCACCTCGGATTCTTGACAAGACTCACCTGGTCTTCTGTGTTCTTGCCTTTGTAGATAATTGCTGTTCTAGAGTCGACCCCAACGACTTTTCAAGGTATTTGGGATAATTATTGAGGATTTTCCAGAGACATAGACAATTATTATTATTATTTTTTTGTCAAAGGGTTTCCTCAGATCTAGGTTTCCTTCGACCAAAAATTTACTTTAATTCATTTTTCCATTTTTTTCTATCTTGTATTATATATCTAAATCTTGTATAGTGGACCATGTCCGCGCATACTATACTTTCCTTAATGCCTTCTATCCATCTTTTTCGTGGCCTTCCTCTCCATTTCCTCCCTTCAGCAGTCCAATTGGAAATTAAATTGGGCAATTTTTCTCCATTCATTCTTCTGAGATGACCATACTATTCCCATCTTTTTTTCACTACATTTTGGAAGACGTTTTGCCGAGTTTGCATCCGTCCTCTAATTTCGGCATTAGCCCTTTCTAGTCTGGATACCCTGGCAGCTCTCCTCCAATAGTCAATTTCAGTAGCAAGGAGCTTTGTTCCTAGAGCAACGCTTATCTTATCCACAAACCATGTCTCTGGTCTATTTAGCAATATGCTTTCTATTATGGACTTGTATATGAGCGTCTTGGTATATTTTGTCATTTTATTGCTTCAAAGGACGGAATTAAGCATACCAATTGCTTTGCAGGTTGTATCTGTCAGTATATATATATTTTATTTCTAATATGTAAATAATTAAATGTGATTGTTTTAATTTATGCATATGTATGTGTGAAAATATGCCATACTCATTATGGTACTATATTCATGTTACTAGGTGTTCTTATCCACTTTTTTATTTTTCCATTAGCCAATTTCTGTTAATTGTAATTTTTTATTCTGTTATTTATTTATTTTTTGTTTTTGTTTTATATTTATTTTTTTCTTCTGGCAGAACATACGTTTTAGTTCATATTTAATTGTAGTATTCCAATAACGTAGCCGTTTGGTCGGAAATATTTCTATTAATTTCTGTACAATATTGTTATTCTTAAAGAACCTGGGCCCAGAATAAAATTATTTTTCTATTCTATTCTAATTTTCCTTTGTTTTATCTCTTTTTCCGATGTTCTATTCTTTTCCATTACATAGCCCAAATATTTAAAATTATCCACTCATTTTATGACATTACCTTTAACAAAGAGGTATCATATATGGTAATCTATTCAGTTTTGCTGAAGTTTATTTTAAGGCACCAGCTATCATAGGTTTCCCACAGTTTTCGTAGCATATATTCTGAATCCTCATGGTGTTCAGCTACAATTACTTGATCATCTGGGAACAGTAGATTATGGAGATGGCTGTTACCTATTCTTACTCCCATTTGCTTACATTTTTTATCCCATTCTTTTTAAGGCCGTGTTAATGTAGATTTTAAACAGACAATTATATCAATAATAATCGGCACTAATTATTGCGGGAGATGATAGATATCTAACCCTGGTAGTTCCAGATGCAGAGATAACCCCGGAAGAACTCAGCTTATCCTCCGATCTCGGGTAGCGACACAACCCTCACCGCCGTGCCGGACAAGGAGCAGGAATAATCCTATCTGATCGTGTCCTGTTCACTAGTCATCAGTGCCTCCATGTCTCCCGCAGGAGTTTTTTTCATAGCATCAAGATCTCTACCCTGGCGAAGAGGCGGCTGATGTACGGAAGCGATATGCCTGGGAATGACGTCTGCCCTCTATGCCTACGTCAAACAAATAATAAATCTTATCCTCACCGCTGCGTTTGTTCCTCTGAGTATCTTGAATATACGAGACTTGCATAGAGGGTCAAGCAAAACTGGCTTAAATATTTTGTTGACTTATAAATTAAAATTACATGGACACCCAAACCCATTGATAGATCAAATGACCACGATTCCCGTGCCAGAGAACACTAGGAGGAGACTAAATGAACGTGGATGGGGGATCTTATTGCCAAAGAATGTAGGTGACTTGAATTTATTATCATAGGAAATAAATTCAAGCCATGGGAGAGGTACCACTAGTTACTGTTCTTCTTCATGTCGTTCTGTATTAATTTACTGTTAGCCAATCCGCTGATTATGAATTCTTTGTTTTTGACAAATGTGAATAAAAATAATGGACTGTATAAAAAAAAAATGACCGTTTTATCAAATTCTAGACACCTGTGGTCTAGTGGTTAGCGTAACATACTACTAAACCCAAAGCGCGGGTTCGTAGCCCGGCCGGTGGCCCTAGGATTTTTTAAGGGAGTAAAAAATCCTTAGTTACGCCGTCCTTCGGAAGGGACGTTAAACGGGGGTCCCGAGCCTATACGATGTCAGGTACTCGTTAAAAATCCCTATCCTAATTAAACCTGGATAGGCAAAATTTAGAGCTCCCACTGTAACATCGTCCGATTAGCCATAGCAGCATAAAGTGGCGTTAAATGAACAAACAAACAAATTCTAGAGTTCAAAAGTCTGTAAATATTTTAATGCTATTTATTATTTACCAACACTTAATAATCCCTTTAGAGCATTCTCTAAGCTTGTTTACTAACGCTCGACTTCTTCAAAAAAGCCTCAGTTTATTTATTTATTTCAAAGAAGAAACATGCTAGTGTCCTACGAAATTCTCGTAAGATATTACTGGAAAAAAAAATTCACAGCCGCTGAAGCAACTCGTCAAATTATTAAATATGAAGGGAAGGTGTCCTTGAACAGCGCACTGCGTGGCGTTGGTTTGAAAAATTTAGCAGTGGAGATATGACGTTGGAAAGGAAGAAGGGCTCCGGGCGACCATTAATGGATATTGATGAGGTTCTAATGGAGTATGGTGTATCGAAAGATACTGTTTCTTTATATCAAAGAAATAATAATACAAATATTTGGTTTTATAAAAAAACAGTCATTTTTTTTTATACAGTCTCATTGTAAAGAGGAAAAAAAAAATAGATTGAGAAGATGGCTTCGTAACCTTCTAAGCTAAATTTGTTGTACTTGAACTACCAGCGGGTGATTTCACTACTTGCCAATATCCAAGTTGTTATGTATCATTCATTTTATTTACCGGTTGTTTTATAATACAGTTTTATATTTCACTATGTTTAAAAAAAAAATAGAACTAGATTTTTTTTACTCCTGATATTTATTCAGCATAAAGGCTTATCTAATTGAAAAGTTAGTTGGTTTAGATCTTTTCATTAGCAATTCTATAAATTATCAAGATTGTTTTTCCAATCGGTTCTGATTCTTAGACACTCGTTTTAATTAATACTGCAGGATTTAATATAATTTTGTGTTCATGGGAGCGGGTTAGCTTAAAGATAGACGAGTGAATTGCTGTGTGGAAGGTCTCTGGTCAAATCCGGCTGTAACAAACCATGAAGCTATATGCATGAAGCAGTATATGGTAGATACTGTATTGTTTCAAGGAATAGCGCTGTGCAGGGATCTGTTCAAAAATAAGCTCAACCGTCAGGTTTTACCCCCATTTAAGGGTGGTGGCAACATTATAGAGCTTGGGTGAGCCCCAGGATGGTCTGCAGATCCCACCCGGTCCATCCAGGGCTAACAGACTAAATAATTATTATACTAATTACTACTACTAATTAATTATACAGACTAAATAATCTGTCACTGCTGGATTTGAACCAGGGACCCTCAACATAGCAATTCAGCTTTGTACTAACTAAGCAACGTAACTCCCTTATGATTATATAAATTATTAAATTCTATAATTATTGGCTCTTTACACTACTACTTTATGCTGTGCTAATTTATTTTGGAAAAGTGGAGAGATGGGGGATGCCATTTTGTTAGTATGATACAGACCAGGGATATGGCATAATCTGACAATGCATTTTGATCAAAATAAATTTTGAATAATGCCATTAATCACGTTTTGGTATTACAATACATAGACCTCTAACTCTGGGAACTATTCTTGTGAGGAAGAATATGTTCGTGTTCATCATTTCTGCAGTTTCCAGAGGTTTTTTGTAGAATGCATATTAGTTGTCACATAAATTATCGAAACGTGTGAATTATTTTAAGGTTCAAAGAACTAAGAATAAGAAAAGTAATGGAAATAGATTAAATTAGTATAAACAACTGAATATGTGTAAAGTACCATTTAAAAAAACATTACACGGATGTAAATTTATTCCGGAAAAAGTAATTATGGTGGAAAAATAGAAATAGACTGAGTGATGTGCAAGTACATATTACAGCTTCGTCATATCCGCCGAGCTCTTTCTATTTCATGGATAAATGAACGTTTTTATTTCGCCGTTAAGAAAGTCGTAATTGCGACAATAGCGTGT
This sequence comes from Arma custos, assembly GCA_037127475.1. Lineage (NCBI taxonomy): Eukaryota > Metazoa > Arthropoda > Insecta > Hemiptera > Pentatomidae > Arma > Arma custos. The sequence goes on from CM073764.1 coordinate 74,909,226, forward strand.
TGGGATCCTAAGATGGGCTCTGCTCCTCTGCATTTAGAGTCCGTATTAACACTACTCCTCTCATGTAGAAGAAAAACTTTCTAATGGAATGGCATCACCTCCGACTAGAAGTTGGTTTATAAACCTGCCATAGGTCTTGGGACTCAAGTGACATTATTTTATTTAATCTAAAGCTACCTGTGATGCAAACAAAAAAATTTGTTATGTAGTAGTCGGAATACTATACACTTCTTGACATCGTCTGTCGGAGCTTGGTTCTTTGTTTATTCATTTAACGTCTTATTTTATGCACGCTTAGTCTATTCGTACGATAAATGCAAACCTTAATTTTGCATATCCAGGTTTAATTAGGTTAGGGATCTTTAATGTGTACCTGACACTGCACATGTTCGGCGTCGTCAATTTACGCCCTCTTCGAAAGGACGGGTTAACAAAGAACCCACTCTATTTTGGGCTTGGTAGATTGATATGCTGACCACTAGACCGTACGTCGCCCCAGATCTTGTGTTGACTAGTTTCTGGGTATCGTTTTGGACTTGCCATTCTCATTTTTGCCTCCCTTTCTTCCTCTTTCACTTCATGTATCCAAATAATATTTATTTCGATCATCCATTCTCGCAGCGTGACCAGCCCACCGAAGTCTATAATTCTAATGAATCGTGCCACATCCCAGAGCGCTCTTCATTGAGCCTAAGATTGCACTGTATTGTTCCCTACACTTCACTAGGCCAAACATTCTTTTCAGGATTTTTCTTTCAAAATCCTGACGACTGGCGTCGTCTCGTAATAAGAGCTTTGTTTGTTTATTCAATTAACGTCTTACTTTATGAACTCTATGGTGTAACAATACGATACGTACTGTGTGTAACAATACGATACTACTGTGGGTTTCCTAAATTTTGCCTATCCAGGTTTAATTAGGATAGGGATCTTTAACGAGTAACTGACACTGCACTGCTTCATACACCCAATTAGGTCTTAGTATTTTATTGTCGTTTTATATATATGTATATATATCTCCTATTATCTTTCTGCCTTAGAAATTTCAATACCAATGGCAGAAGCACTCATCAGAGACTACTGGCGGATGCTGATCGAGTAGGCCTAGACGCGTCCGCGTGTTGTTGCACCGAATTAATTATAATAATAATTGTTTTGTTAAAATAATGTAATTTAGAGTCTACGTACAGTAAAGTAGTTTCCATTGAATGGAGAATAATGGAAGTTGGAATAGTGTGAATGAACAAGAGCCAAGCTCAGTAACGGCGGAATTGGTTTACACTGAGGATAGCTGTCAGATGCAATTTATCGGAGATCTGTTTGAGCTGGAGAGGCCCACCTCGGAGCCGCAGCACGCGCCGCTCAACCCAACACCGCCGCGTGCGCTCGTTATTCTCGAGTAGCTGCCTACTGGGGGTGGCCGTAGAGGCTGCTGGGGCCTTAGGGGTGGTCCTGGCCGTGGGGGCTCTGGGGTCGTGGAGGCCTCCAAATCGTGGGGCTGTGGCCGCCCTCAAGTATCTTCGGGTCCCTCTTCATTTGTCTCTTCATGGGTTCCTATAATTAGTCTTAATTACGTGTACATTGCGGTGAATGGGGTTATCTTTTCTCTGTATTTTTCCCAACCTTTTCCCAGCACTGAAAAATTTAGAGATTTGCGATGAAATAACTTCTGAAAATGAGATATTGACTTATATATCATTTTCGAAAAATTTATCCTTAAGGAAGTTGTCCTAATTTTTGAACACATGGAAATCAGTTGGTGACAAGTCCGGCGAATAAAGTGGATGTTAGAGTAGGTCCTAGCCCAGCTCATTTAGTTTTTTCACTGATTGTCTTGAATCATGAGGTCTGGTATGTCGTATACGGTTATAGGTCCTTTCCAATTTATCAAAGAATGCTGCATTAAGTCAATATCTGTGCGATGTGGATATAGTGATTTCACCTCTAGGTATAAAGGAGAAATGGGTTATTTGTGAATTAATTATGTTTCCATGAATTAATCTGAATCTCCAGCTGAACATTTCTCAAGCACAAAACGAATGGTTCGTTACGACACCTTTCTCTAGTGTTTCTTGCAGTTTGGCCTACCAAGTGTCCAAATTTAAATTTGTAAAAAAAATACACGAAAATTACATATTAACATGGTCATATTTGATGGTAGACCAAACAGTTTACCTTCAATTGTAGTGATAGTAAATAATATAAAAAAAGACGAATAACGGTTCATTATAATCAAAAACATAAATATATTTAAAAACAGAAGTCCACTAATTCTACTTTGATTTATTAGAAATAGTAAAAACTAGTATGTTATATAAAACGACCCAATAATTATTGGGTAATTATTAAATAAATTGTTCGGTGAAAGAGGTTAATCTTTTGCTACTTTAGTAAATGAGGTTGAATTGAGCCCATTTCCCTAGCGTAGTTTACGATATCTTCAAATGCATCAATTCAAAACTATCAATTCTTATATTCTTATATAACTTATATAAAATTATTGAAAAGTTCAACATATTGGAAGATCTAAACCCGAACTTGGCTGGCCACCCTCCAAATATTAAACGCCCATTCCAAACAGAAGCAGCCATGCGCGGTGTTTAACAGAGCAAAACAGTCGTCTCTAAAAATCTGCCTTGTGATCTCCCAATTCCTTATTCATTTTGAGCGATCATTCGTGAACACATCCTGGGTCATCGATGATTAAGATTTCACAGGTGCATTTTATTTTAAAAGGATCCGTGTCTGAAAAGGATGCTGTGGGTTCAATGTACTTATCCGATAAGCAAAATAAAAGTTTCTGTAGAGGGGTTCATGTTTTATATCCAGTTAGTTGGCATTGCGATAATTATGTGTAATGCTATCGCATTATATATTGCACCTTTTTATTGCTTTTTATTTTTTATTACTTGTCTCAATTGTCATGACATAAGTAAATTTGAGGATATACGTCCTTTAGTGAATATATTTGTTGAATATTTATGACTAGTCATGTGGTTGGTTTCTTGTCGTATGGAGAGTATATTTTTCTCATAACCTTGTGACATTGTGACGAAATGTATGCTAACACAATCAAAATACCTATTCAATGTTAACATATATTCTGTAAATAATGTTCAAGATTAGTGATTGCAGAATTTTGTGAAGTTGGGTTGGCTTTAAGATCATATGGTATTTCACAATACAGAATATCAAAATATATGATAATATTAAATGTCCCATTAAAGAATTGTTTACTGTTCTCATGAAATTGAGTATTGTCGAAACGTTGCCAAATAAAAGTTTAACAAGAATACAATTAAATCGCAAGAACTGAAAGTAAAACTTTTTTTGTTAACATTAAACAAAAGTAAATAACGTTTCTATTTCTTAAAGAGAAAAGATAGGCCCTCGACCGGGATTTGAACCCGCAACCTTTGTCTCACCGTGACATAAAAAATGACCAATAATTATTAAAAAAAAAAAAAACGTTTCATATGTACATATAATATGTATCTAAATATATTACCCTTATCCATGTACAGTTCCTAATAACATCTCCTTCGTCCTTTCAATCCATCACTTGGTGGATGTTTCTTCATTGGTAAATTATTCTTTGTCCATGAGCTTTGGTCTATGTCTATAATTGGTCTTAGTTTTACATGGACATATTGCACCTTCATAATCATGCACTTGCACAATATCAGTGATATTTTAAATTTATGTTTATACATCCGAGGTTCTAGGTTTATACATCTATCTGTTGATTGTTTTTAGCAAAGCAGATTTTACATCGTTGATCAGCAAACCCTAGCGAAAACCCCCAACCAGGAGGACCAGGGTTTTATTTCAGGGTGTTCCTTCCCTTAGACAGACTATCATCAACTGGTTTAAATGTTATATCCACCCGGGTTTTTCTTCGGAGTTGTCCTTCTACTAGGCTGAGTCCTGCACTAAGGGGGCAGGCAGCGCTTATTTAGTGACAGCACTATAATTCGACAGAGGATGGACGTGGATATATCTACAAATTAAAGGATCGGGACCGCCTAAGATGGTACGGTCATTGGAAGAGAATAGCGTAGGGATTTTCAGGAAGAAGATTGGATGGATCGAGAGGCACGGAGCTCTGCTCTGGCTAGTTGAGGCAACCCTTGTTGGAACGCTTATAAAACTGTACATACATTATGGGAGCGGGATAGCTTCTCTACTCCTGAACTGAGTTGCTAATGATCTTGGGTTCAAATCTTCAAGTATGGATATGGCAGATATGTTAATTAATGTGTTAACTAAGGGATCTGGAAATCCTCCTGGGGCTCATCCTGCCTTATAAAAGTGGATACAGTGGTTAGCCCCAGGATGGCCTTAGATCCCATGGCTTCCATTTCCGGTCGCAAATAGATTAAATAAATTAAATAAATGTCTAAAAGCAAACGGGATTTGAACCCAGAAACTTCGGCATTGTAATTCAGCGCTCCTCTAACCTGCATAATGATAGTTGTTTCAATTTCTTCATGCTTTTTTTTTTTTTTTTTGGAGATCAATCGGTACATACGTATGCACAGCCATTCACAACTATGGAAGAGCTTAGGTCAGCTATCTAACCTAGGGATTAGGAACTGATGAGCCCAATCCCCACATAATCCTTAGCTAACAACCACATCCATTTGGTAGGGGAAGCTTCAGATATAGCTGGGTAATGAGGCCATCAACAAAAATAGCCGCGCATGATTAAGCGATTTAAGGTGAGAGGGATCTGCATAGGACGAGGAGCTGGTCGGGAGAGTCATATCACTAAAAGGCCCCCCTCCTCTCCTTCCCCCGGCCGAGGCATTAGCTGATGAGCCACTCGTCCGGATTAGGCTGCCCGCTGCGTCCTCGTCATCGCTCATCTCGCTTCACCGTCCTCTCAGTTTGGATAATATATACCTGTATCCCGTATACATAGTATACTTATAGGCATTATAACATAATATAAAAGTAAATACTATGTGTATGTAAAAAAAAAAACCGATACCACTTCAGCACATGAAGTGTCTTCTTGGGTTCTGTACGTGGTAGACACTGTACTATTACTAGACTACGGTTGTTCATGGAGGTTATGGAGGAGTCGCGACGATTCAGAGCTTAAGATTGAACCACTTCACTCCCTTAAATATATCATATGTAATATGAAAGTAAATGATATGAATATACAAAAAAAATCCTGTAGGTTCTTGGGTTCAGTATTTGGTAGACACTGTACAGTTTCTAGGATAACGGTTGTATAGGGAGATGATTTGTCCTCCGCCAGATTTTCCCCCACTTTATTGATGCTGGGCGAGCCGTAGAACGGTCTCCAGATACCAAAGGATTCATCCCCAGCTGTTATCAGAATAAATAAATTACTTGCCACAGCCGGTTTGAACCAGGGACCTTCTAAACGGCAATTCTGAGTGCTAATATTGAGCTACTCCGCTCCAACCCTCACACATTAGATAGTTGGCTATAATATATTACTTCAATGTTTTATATTGTTACAATGTAATTATTTAGAGTAACTTTATTAATGATTGAAAAAATACTCCGAAGACAAGATAAAATAATTTCATTTTGAGATTAAAATTCAATATTGAAAAGCAAATGCTCAAAAGAAACATGTTGAGATGTTATTGGGGAAATTCTTACTAAAAAGCCTAAGTTTTCTGAACTTAAATAGGAACAGGATCCAAAAATGTTTATAAAACAGCTATATAATTGCTCTCACAATAGTTTGTTTATTCATTTAAGGCCACTTTATACTGCTATAGCTAATTGGACGATGCTACAGTGGGAATCTTAAATTTTGTTTTAGACTTTGTGGGACTTGGAGAAGCTCACTCAGGCCTTTTGAAAATTTGTAAATACAAGTAAACGAGCTGCCGAGGTTGTAAATGAACTACCCATTGCCATGTAATACCCATACTCAACTTTTTTCTGGAAGGTGATCTTGTCGTGAATGGTGATCCAGCATACATCTTCTAAATACCTGCTAAGGAAGGTAACATGCATCAACTTGTGTTGGTTAGGTTTATTGAGATTTATTGGATAGTTATGATTTGAAGCATAGGTTGTGGGATTCGTCGATCTAATGATGAAGTTAACAGAAGTCAGACGACTCCCTGAAATTTGGAGACCCTCTTTAACCCTTAATTGGGGGAAATATGGCGATTGACCGTTATCTGATCCATGCAAAGCTGTTGGCATAGAATATTTAAAACCATGCCATATTTTGATTGGGATTAGGGTTGTTTGGTATTTTTTTTTGTTTGGTACGATCCAGTGAACTATCAAAACGCATAGGTAAGTTTTAGAAATGGACATGACTTGAGGCTGCTGATATTTAAGTGACAAACAGTAAATTTTCTCTGGACTGTAAGCTATATTGTATGAAACAAGTGATGTATTAGTAGTAGTGTGTTAATGAGGATCATATTTATACAAACATTTTATTAATAGATTGTTAATGGATGACGAGAAAAAACAAACCGTCCAGGATAACAATAAACACTTAGTATGGAATCACCCATCTTTACTACACTAAATAGATCAATTATCATAATTATTAAATTATAATTGAATAATTTCGTTTTGTTATTCCACATTAGGAAAGGAGTTGGGTACGTGGCGGGAGTAACATCCTCTATTTGTACTGAGCAATTTGGCTGCCAACAGAGAGCGCGGGTCGGCCTTGAACCGGCTATTCACAAAAATGGAGCACTCTGGCAAATGATCACAGGAAAACGGTTTAATTTGAGTAATGGTCTCTGTTAATGGCTGCTCGGGACCGCTCTGATGAGAAAATGGTATCGACTCCGCCTCCTTTATATTTTCCTAATGGGATTTTAACCTTGCGACATTTTTCTTGGAATAACTATTACATAAAAAATGATGTAATAGATCGGCTATAATATAATTAATACAAAATATATTTTTCCTTAGGTAGCAAATATAATAATGTACTTTAGTCATCGAGGCTCAGGTTGGCTGAGTATGTAATGCTGAGTTGCTATGTTAAAGATTCCGGGTTCAAGTCCTGCTGAATCAGATTTATTATTAAATCTTGTAACAACCACGGAAGTATAGAGAATCGGGAGGAAACCAGGCAGTTGAGCATGATCTGGGACAAATCTCCTCCGTTGTCCTAGAAACAGTACAGTTTCTACCCTGTACTGGACCATTGGCCCTTCATGGCAGTGGCAGTGGTATAGGATTTAGTAATCATCGATATCTAATTTACTGTACTGTATGCAACTATAATATTTGTTTACTTTATATTGACTTTATTAATTTTATGTTCATCAACTTGCTAAAACCGGTTTTTAATTTTTTTTTTTTACCGGAAAGTGGAATCAACTATATTTTCGAATCAAACCATCAACCCAGGAATCAACTATATTTTCGTAAAAGTCAAATACTTGAGACAACTTAGCATCGATTACAAAATATGATTCCTATTCATTGAATATAGTAATCGATACGTTATACAAAATTACAATCAGATTAAAACATGTACTATTATAATTTAAAAATATTCATGTTGTTATGAATAATTTTGTGTAGTTTAGTGAGTAGTTTAGTTTTCCGAGATCACGCTCAACCGACAAATTATTCTCCCAATTGAAGGGGAGATTCTCTTAGGTTTCACTTTACTAGGGTGAAACCTAAGAGAATCTCCTGATTATAAAGTCGTTCCATGACTGTAACAACACAGCATAAATTTCCCTGCCGGTTTCGAATCTGGGGACTAAGCTTTGCGCACAGAGCTTCTCCATCCCTAAAAAGGTAGAGGTTGATTTTGAGAGGTAAATTTTGGATTCATGCATTCACGACACAACTGATGCTTGAAGCAGTCCTCGGCCAGCTCAGCTGCTATTACCCAGTCTTCCCAGTTAGCCCGACTGATCGGCCATCCTTCCATCTTCCATTCATTCTTCCACGAGATCTTACTCTTCGAGTTTTCCATAGGGCCTGACTGTCCTCTATTCACCCATACTGATTACCTTCCCCAGCCATCTGATCTGTTATAAATTCTAACAAATAGGTCATCATAATTTGTCCACAACTCAGCCATTCTCCTCTACAGGTCCATAAATCTATCTCAATATTTTTCTTTCGAAACTGTCAATACACTCAGCTGATGCTTTTTAAATAAGCAGGCTTCCAATGCATTTATCATTTTGGGTCGGAAGCTTGCTATGTACATTCTCAGCTTGGTTGTGGGACTGAGCAGTTCACTAACAGTTTAGGCAGGCTAAAATAGGCTCGGTTAAGTTGCCCGTATTCTGTATTTCACTTCTTCACCCACGTCTAAAGTGCAAATTATCGCTGATCCCAAGTACTTATATCTTTGCAACCTCTCATATATTTAGTTTTCAAATTTTGGACTACACATTACACATGTAAGCAGTAGTAGGAATTGCAGTCATTTTGGTGATACAAGGGCACGTGGTAGATGATCCTCCAGCTTGGGCGAGCGGAGAGGTAGCTGATAATCTTTGGCCGAGGCGGGCACTCCAACCCGCGAGGGACAAAGACTCGACTCCGGCGGCGGCGTACGAGGAGCGTGACGAAGGAGGTCGGGTACGTGCGAGCGGAGGAAAAAAGAGCGTGTGTGCCCCGGATCCATAATATATAACGTGATAGGGGAGCAATTTGTGGCGGACCGAATCGGAGATGTCGAGGTCATGCGTGCCTCCTTCTGTCGCGATATCTCCGCCGCTACCTAGCCTCCTCCTCAATTAGCGGCTCCAGTTTCAATTTATATTTTATTTAAAGCAACTCGCTCTAAAATAGAAGTTTAGCTAACACTATTTTATTTGCTTCGTCTGTTTGTGTACCTATATATATATATATATACAAAACGGAATCTTTGAATTTTACTTTCAAAACATCGGGTTAAATTTAAACATTGCTCACTTCTGAAGAACCTACGGAAATACAATAGCTTAATAAGTTTGTCTCGTTATCCTGATCAGGATCTTCAGGATTAGCCTCTTTTTATACCGAAGACACGGCAGTGTCTTGTGCCAAGTTTTAAGGCGTTTTCGATGGCATACATGGCTTAATCTTTGAAATAAGCACATGGCTACTGGCAGCATCAGCTAGGGAATTTTCAAATCAACAACAAATGGGACATTAAGGTAACGACGATAACGATGGATGACTTTATTCTTAACAAAATAAGGAGCATTGAGGATTTTACGAAGGATTTGGATTATAGGGATTGGATACGAGAGGAAGTCGATGGCTTAGTGGAGCATAAAGCTCTACTCCGTAAGTCCAAATGAGTCTTTTGTAGTTAATTGGGAGCTTAGAGCGTTTGTCCAGTAAGTGTTGAAGTAGCCTGAAACGTCGAGCGGATTCTTGTCTTTTCAGTCTTGTATGAGGATTCCAGGTTAATAGTTTGTCGAGATGTAACCCTACGTATCGGATCACAGGTACGAGTGGGATATTATTAAAGGATACTGAAGGGCAGGAAGTCATTGATTTACGGCGTAAGGTAAAACTGATTTGATGCGATTTTTTAGAATTTATTTAAATTCTCCAGTTTTTACACCATTCTTCAAGATAAGTGATATGGTATCGGAGGCTTTGGGATGTAATAACTGGATTGGTGTTGACTAATAAAATACATGTATCATCGGTATACGTGGTAAGGATAGTATTAGGATGAGTTGGGATGTCAGCTGTATAAATAATTGGGCCAAGGAAACTATCTTGAGGAGCACCAGCAGATTGAGAAAAGAAAGATGAATAGACATTATTATGGTTTAGTTGGAAAGTTCTATTTGTGAGATAGGATTGAAGGATGAGAAAGTATATCTCGGTAAAATGCCTGATCCACGTCAAGATATTTTCCCATATATGCCATACATTTTCCCATTAATTTGACTTCCCAATTTATATAGGCTGGGTGAGCCCCAGATTCCCCAAGCGTGTCCTAGATTCCATAGGATCCATCTCCGCTAGCAGATTGAATGAATATAAGTCTGGTAGCGAGTGGGATTTAATCCCAGAGCCTTCGACAAAGTAACTCAGTGCTCTACTACTGAGCCACTCCGCTCCCAGTGGTATTTTAATTTATTATTTATTTACATATAAATGAATAAATCCTTAGAAACACAAGAACAAATTCATTCAAAATTTTCTCTTATGACTTCGTAACAAAGCCAGCGAGTTTAACCTTTACACTGGCTCAAACGTCCTTCTAAACAAAAGTTTTTTGACAGAAAAAAAAGCATCAGGCGCATTAGATGGGGAATCCGGCATGTTTAAAATCAAAGACTGGAAGTAAAGAGGCGTCCTAAGGGGCACTACGAGAGGAATTATGGCTCATTTTGGAGAAGTAGGCGGGAAGAGTTGTGAAAAAAAATGTAATGTTTAGTCGAGGGCCCCCCCGACGAAATGGGAAGGGGGAGTTGGTGGAAGTGATTGGGACCTTGTAATTGTACGTCACAGGAAGCGGAAGCAATTTGGAAAATGAATCTGGCTCCCTCTGCTTCGACCAGCTGCCTACAGATACAGATACACAAACAGGCTTGTCTCTTCCAAGTTCTCTTGTTCCATTCCTCTAAAATGTTAATACCCAAAGTCAATACTAAGTGATAACGTGTGTTAACGTGAAAATTTTCATATTTTCATATGTAAGAAGATTAAAAATACTGGATCATTTCATTTGAAATGTCCGTTTTTAATATTTCTTGATTGTTGATCTACTC